>PVJD01006177.1:0-102629 GCA_004026545.1 Mormoops blainvillei | reverse complement strand
AGATGCTTTAACACCATGAGCTCAGGACTCTAAAAATACCTACCAGTAGCAAGAACACGGGTGGGAGTGTGTGAGGTGTTTGGAGCTGAGTAGGTTGGCTGTTTGGCTTTTCTTTGGCTTCAAAATTGTGTACACCACCCAATCTGCCAGAACTGCAGGGAGGGCCGTCTCTGCTGGAGACCAACTTTGCCTTTCCAGTGCCATGGAGAGCCTTGAAGCTTTTATTTGAAGGCTCAGAATTTAAACTCGCGGCACTGCTCCCATTCTAGCTCTTTATAAACCCCACCCTAAATTCTTTGCACCCCTGTCTGTGGTGAGAAGTGAACCAAGAAGCAGGCTGCTCACAAGACAAAATCAGAAGAGTCATCACAAAGGAAAGGCACAGCATCAAATTCATGGGACACACAAAGGACCTCATTTTGGGGGGAGTTTGATAGCCCCATTCTTCTCAGCACCCTCATAAGACCCTGGCCCCTGACAGACAGTGAAAGCACCTCCTTCCCCTTTTTCAGCTGGCACTGCTCTTATTCATCCTTCATTTCCTGTGGGCAATGCATCCACATGGTGGCCCGGTGGGGACGACTACCCCTTAGCTATATGCATGCTCCTCGGGGGATTCACATGGCTAAGGGGCAGTTCTCTTTTCTCTCCAAGGGCCAGTGGAGCATAATGGAGTCAAACCAACTTGAGTGCAAATCTCAGCCCAATCACATACTACTAGTTTGGTGTCCTTAGGCAGATAACTTACTGTATCTTCAATGTCCTCCCATGGAAACTGAGGATAACCACAACAATCTTGTAGTAACACTGTGAGGATTCGCATTCCTCGTAAGTACATGGCACAGCGCCTTCTAAATATTCTACCTTCTTTCTGGCCCAAAATCTCCAGCATCAAGTCCGGCCAGACAAGTAATTGAGTGGATACTGTTGAAATGTAGCAGTAGCTTTGGAATTGGGAGACCTGGATTCTGTCGCCTTTGCTTGGTAGCTAAGTGAATGATTAGGCAAATGAAATAATGCAGGAAAAAGAGCTTTGGCAAAATATAAAGTGCTCTGCAAATGTTCATTGTTGCCATTGTCTCAGAAGGCCCATCAGCCCTGCCCTGGTAGCACTGCTCCTTGGACCTGCTGGTTCTCATCCTGGAAAGCACAGAAAGCTTGGCTTCTTGACAATGTGATAGAGCCAAGGCAATGGCAGTGAGTGGGGAGGGGGAGGAGAGAGGAATGCCAGCAACCTGCCATGGGTGGCTGGGCGCCGGCCCAAAGTGACAAGGATGCTGGAGGGTCAAGGGGCACAGCATGGGGACTACCCAAGATGAATCTAGCCTTTTTAACTATTTTCCTGGGGCTACCGCTGCCTGAGTAAGTTTCAGCAAGAATCCCACCCCTGCACATGCTCATAGCTGACACGGATATTTCTTTTCCCCAGGGAACAACACATCTGGCACCTCTGTCTACATGATGCTTGAATGTCCTTTTGTTGGAGGCCAGTGGGGGAGAGTAGAAGTGGAAAAGGGGAGAAGAATACATCGGTGACTTCTGGAGAGTTCCTGAGTGGATGACAGGAAAAGTTTAAAATAATTATTTTAACTAGCTGGACAGAGACAAAGAGAATCTCAGGCACAGAAAGCAGGGGAGCAAGGCAGACAGAGAAACACATGCTGATGTGTAATTAACCATTAAGCTAACTGGCAGAAGATGGAAGCTCAGAAGCCCTAAGGAAGACATGATGTCATTCTGACTGCAGGCAGCTTCTGAGGGAACACTTAGCTCAGCCTCCGTCCACTTGATAATGTAACACAAGAAGGTGTTTCTCCAAGTGGTCAGCAGAGGAAGAGATAGCCACAGTCCTGGCTGGCACCTGCCCACAGCCATGGCTGACCTGCAGTTTGCCTGATCCAGAGGGCTAGGGCTGAAGGGGTGCCCAGCCCGTGAAAGGAACCAAAGTAGACAGGAGAGGGTACTTCCATGAGAATTTACACGGAATGGTTCCAAAATTAGTTCTGAGCCTCCTCCTCTAATACCTCCTTCATCCCACCCTTCACACATTCTGATTGGCATTTTCCAATGCTTTTAGTCTGAGACAGGCTCAATATCATTTAGCTAAACCTATAGGAGACAGACCCATAATGGTCATTATGGAACGCTCCACCCTTCCTTTGGGGGTTGGGAGATGCCTCCATCAAGGTTGATGTCAGGAAAGTATGTCAACTTTCCCATACAATATGTCTCTGCATCCCTGTCACAGGTTACCGCGTGGGTTGCATGGACCATGGGACAAGCACAGATCAGAGATTCACTGAGAGGGAAATTAGAACACCTGAGTTGTGGGTCTGACCCTGTGGGATCTTGGGCATGTCACTTTCCCTCTCTGAGCCTCAGTTTCCTATCTGTAAAACGAGGGTGTGGGAGTAGAGATTATCTAAGGTCTCTTCCATCTCTAAACATTCTCAGATTCTTTCACCTAAGGTGAGACAGTCAAGGTACAAAAAGTAAAATCTAGATAAGATACTCAGTTCAGTGTCTGGGGTACCTTCGAAGGAGACAAATTGAAGGGTCCTGAGACTACAACCCTGGACCCCAGACGTAGAAGAGACCACCAGGCTGGCTGCCCAGTACGCTACCTTCTACTGTGCACACTTCCCCCAGGCCAGGTATTTCCCCCTAGAGTAGAGTGCTGTGGTAGAGAGCATGCGCTCAGGATCCAGGTTGAAATACCTGGCCCTGTCACAGGGAGGCAGGATAATGAGATGGTGAAATGCTTACTTAGGCCCAAAGGTCAAAGACTGAAGCGCAGATCCATATGCCTTTGGGCAAGTTATTTAATCTCTCTAACTTTGATCTCCTTATCTATAAACTAAACTGATAATAGTAGTCCTAATTTCGTAGGGCTCTGCGAAGATCAAATAAGATAGTGCATGTAAAGTGCCCTATCTGGGCTCTTTATTTATTCAAAAAGCAGGTGTTGTGTTGTCGTCATTGTTGTTGTTATTATTATTGCCTACTCATTGGAGGCTTTTCTGGATGCTCATGTTAACCAGGAAACACTGGATTGTAAATGCTGTGATGGGGAGGGGGTGAAGACACATTGGTTGGAGACACCAAATCGGGTTTCAAGGCCCTGTGGACAGCCCTGGTAATGAAGAGAGTAGTCCCAAATATGCTGAATCAGGTGCAGTCCGGTAGAGGCCACACCCTACTCTTGGACTGAGAGAAGAGCTTGCTGAGCCCTCTCTCCCACTCTCCTGAGAGAGCTGGCATTTTGTAGCCTGACAGCCTTCTGTTGCTGGCTGTGGTCTAGGACCACCTCAGCCTGGCACACTGGACTTTTCTCTCTCCCCTAAAGGGAGAAGCCTTTGGAAGTTACCTCCTAGTGTGGTTTTGATACTTGTTCCTTGAGAAACTCCAGGCCAGCCAGAGTGTGGGACCAAATCTATTGAGAGCATGTGCTCACTGCCATGTTCTGCCGTCTTCCCACAGACATGCTGGTCTTTGCTTGTTGGGTTTGGCCCTGAGGCTGCAGCAACTTGACAAGAGGCAGGGTCACCATCTCCCCACTCCCACACCACACCCTGAGATCCTTCAGAATCTGCTCTCAGAGAGCTCCTTCATGTCATAACTGTCGCAAGGCTTTGTCCTCTTGAAATATCACCTTCCCCTAAAAAGCCTGTGTTGAGCACTTCTCAGCACGTGGTGTTCTGCTCAGCTCTGTTTCTAGTGAGTCACACTGCCACAGTCTCGGTCCCCTGGGAAAAGTCCAGAATCTTTAGCAGGGACTGTAAAATCCAGTTTGGCTAAGTACTGGGCTGTTGCAAGAAAAGGAATCGTTTAAAAATTTCCCCAAGGGCATTGGGTTGTGACCCTCTTCCACTTATTTTCATCTCCCATTTTCCACTTTCTAGCTTCCTCCTCCCTTCTCCCCCAGACTCCCAAACACTTCCTTTTTTGTCCATGGAAATTTCAGGTGGACTTACTTCCCCTCTCTTGAATCCAGAGAGCTGTTTGGCTCAGTGTGACACTTGATTTTAAGCAGGTGATAGCATTACATTTTAAGGGTCTTGAGAGTTTAAGGCCACCCCCGTAAGTATATTTCTACTTTGTATTGTTAAGCCATGCCTTAGAAATTCCAGAAACTTAACAACCTTACATTAAAGAAGCTAGGCACACCAAAGAAAGTCCTGACCAAGCAACCATCAACATAAAGACCTGGGAAAGGAGAAAGGCAAATAACTGCTTTGACTTTCAAAAGGAAATGTTACAGTTCCCCTCAAGCGATGAAAAAGATCACTATCTCAAAACAGTGCCCTGTATTCCTGACCCTGGGACTCGGTTGTTCTCAAGAGCTCTTCCTTATCAGTACTGAGCTGCCCATCTTCCTAAAACATCCAGCACTTTGGCTCAGTTTCTGAAGCCATTTTAAAACACATTCATTTTAATAACTAAGGAGTCAAGAGTCTTGCAGAGTTTACAGTTTTTTGTCATTTTCCCCAGTTACTCAGCCCTCCACTCCATATCACTCTGAGGATCAGCCTTGTGGTCATTTGGGCCTCTTTGACCAGCAGGAGGGAGGTTTACCTTCACCTGATAGGGACCAGACCATAGGCTTAAGAAACGGACAGCTATGGGGTCTAGTGGAGTTGGTCTTTAGTGCCCAGTGTCTTTTGAGGCAACTGTCCTACCCATAACCATGCTCCCCTCTGCTCCCCCAATACATGAAGCTGCCCTTGTCATGTCTTCCCTCTGCTATCCTCTGCACGTTGAAATATTCCTGTCCTATTATCGAGTTTCCACATTTTCTGAACCAACAGTGAGTACAAATGGTCAGACAAGAATCTCTGTACTTAGCCTATTTCATAAACTAATGAGAAGGGAGGACCAAGACACATCCCTTGTCCCTCAGATAAGTTGCCCTGCGTTTTTACAAAGGCCTGGTGAAGACAATACCAACAGAATGAGTAATGGCAAATAATGACAAATGCAGAAGCTATCACTTGAGGAACACTGTTCCAAAATAACAAGTTTTGTCTATTATGAACGGCTGGTAGGTGACCCTGTCTCAATTTCTTTAAAAAGGTTCATGACTTTGTGCCAGAACAACCCCATTCAACTCTTATTCCATTTCAACCCTAATGTTAACCATAAACTGTAATTTTTCTCTGCTTTTCCATCCTTCCCTCTGTTGTAATGCCTTGGGGCTTGACCAAACTGGGTTTTTGCAGCCTATTGGCACCCAAGAGGCAGAAGAGACCTCAAGATATGTAAAGTGCTTTGGGATCCATCCCACACACCAGGACTGGGTTCCTTCCTACCGCCCTCTTCTCACAGGTGCTGCTGCTCCTGGCTCAGGGTCAAGGATGTAATCACACATGCTTTTCCTGGTGGGAAATGCCAGGCAGGAGCACAGGGCATGAATGCACCCACTCCGGCCTGCCCTAAAAAACGGGTGAGGTTGGAACCAGGCGGTTGAGAAAGGCAAAAGGGGATGAGGAGGTGCCAAGGGTCGCAGGATCAGCAAGCATTGATACAGCCACGCACCTGACGCTTCACAACCACTAGAGCGATACCTCAAGCAAGGACCCCTCCCAGAACCCACCCTTCCTGGACCTGACCATTTGGATCACCTTGATCTTCTCGCCCTCGATTTCCACCGTCTTCTCCCTGAAGTCGACGCCGATGGTAGCCTCAGTTTTGTCCGGGAAGGTCCCACCGCAGAAGCGGAAGGTCAAACAGGTCTTGCCCACGTTGGAGTCCCCAATCACGATGATTTTGAAGATGCGAATCTGCACGTACTGGTCCAGCGACGAGTCGAGCTCCAGGGATGCCAGGCCAGCGGCCGAGGCGGGTTGCAGGCTCCGATGGCCCAGGATGGGCTGCGCCATCTCCCCGGGACGGGACAGGACGGGACGAGACCGGGGCCCCAACCCCCCTCGAGGGTTCCACACAAAGAAAACGGCCACGTTAGTGCGCTCGAAGCTAGCGAGCTTTGTGCATGTGTGTGCGCGCGTGTCCGCGAGTGTGTCCGCGCGTGTGTGCGTGCACCGGCACCGTGAGCGCGCGCGCGCTCGTGCAGGGGGTGCCTCTCACCCCAGGTCCCCCTCCTCCTCCTTCGTCTCACCCTCCTCGCAGCTCCAAGGCACCAACACAAAAGCCAGGCAGAGAAGGAGAGACGGAAAGAGAGAAGGCAAGCCGCAAGCCTTCGCCTTCTGCCTGTGCCCTCAGACAGGACACTCAGTCAGGCGTGAGATACCATGGGGCGCCCCGAGCCACCGCTGCGCCTTGGCCTAGACCCTCCCCTGCCTGGACCCCAGGGACACAGCACAGGGAGGAAGCCTACGGAGGAAAGGGGCGGGTGGACAGAGCGGCACACACCACCGCGGAATGGTCTTCCTTTCTCCTTTGTCCCCATTTATTTTATAGGTCTCAGGCTCCGCACTCCCACTTTCTCGGAGCGCTAGAGGGTCAGCAGGCCTGGAGCAGAGCTGGGGAGGACAAAGAGCTGCACCCTGAGGCATTTCTGGAGCACTTTGGCCTAGGTGCAATATTTTTCGGCGAGAGCGGACTGCGGGGTGGAGACACCTCTTTCACCTCCGGAGCAACGGGCAGCCGAGCCGCGCCTCCGTGGTCCCCTCCCAAGCCTTGGGATAGAGGGATGCTCTGTCTTATTGAGGAAGCAGGTGCACTTGCCAACCCCCCTCGCGAGCCCGAGGAAGAGGAGCCAGGGAGGGCGCTGCCAAGATACGCCCTGGGTCGTGGGGGCCACGCAGCTGAGAGGAGAGAGCCAGAGGACACTGGTATGCGTGTGTAGGGGGAGTTACTGTTTCTGTCACAGACTTGCCATACGCAGGGGGGCGCGTGCCAGGCGCCAACCTCCCCTCATCACACCATGAGCACCCATCCTCTGAATGTTCAGGAGAGCGGCTCCCATTGGCTACTGCAGTCGGTTGTGTTTGGCTGGCCAATGGGGAAGCCCTGCCGTGGGAGAGGGCCATACAGGGGGTAGGGGAAGGGGGGAAGCTAGTGGTGGCAGCTCCAGCAAAAGGGGACTTTGTTTCCAGGCCCAGGTGGAGGGATCTTGGGACCCCTCGCAATGTCTTGCATTCCTGAGCCCTCTATATAATCTTAAATCCTTCCAGAATGGTGGTTTCAAAAGGAATTGGAAACCCCTAGGAGGGTTCACCCCTCTGCAACTGAATGTAGAAAAAATTGGTTGGGTCTAATTTTCCAGAAGCCTAGATTATGCTCGGAAGATGAGAAATGAACAGCACTTTCTTACGGTATTAAGGGGGCAGCTTCCCAAATCTTACTAAGCATCACACATCTTGGTCAAGACCAGTATTCCACTCTTGAAAGTGATTTGCAGGTTCAGAATTTGTTTGAAATAACTTTACTGAAGTACAATTCATATACAATAAAGTGCACCCTCTTTGCGTTTGCTTTTAAGACTTTACCCATCCTCCCACATATTTCTTAAGAGTAACATTGACATATGCCAATAGCACCGACATACGAGTTATTTGCTAATGTCATCATGATTAGGGATTCCAGCAGCACACTTGAGCTGCCATCTTATTTGTGTGTGAGGCTGAGCTTCAGAAGAGACAAATGTGACTAAATCCATCCCTACTATGAGAAAAAAACAAAACAAAACAAAACTCAGTGCATCAGTGATAAGTCTGTAAGCAAGTGCAACTGCTCAGCCAAATCCAAGTTACACGAAGTGGCCGGGAAAACAGAGTCTTCTAGTTAATAAGCCTTTTAGTTGAGTTCACAGATATATTTATAGCTAACTCTTTTAGCATATATGTGGGTCACCCATTTCTAAAACCCTAGATTATGCTATTCAATATTAAAACTGTCTTGAGAAGGATTTAATCTTAGTTGGCTAAACCAAGGCCATCATTATGAATATCAGTTGCCATTGTATAGTGTGAATAGCACTCACCTTTTTTTTTTTTTTTTTGGATTGGCTGATGTCTAGGTAATAGTTTTCAGCATCATCCCTATTAGAAGCTAAATCCGGTGACCATTATCTACAGAAGAGGAGCTATTAAAACAGGAGGAGATGCCCTGGCTCGGTGGGTCAGTTGGTTGGAGCCGCATCCTGTACACCAAAGGCTGCGGATTCCATCTCTGGTCAGGGCGCATATAGAAGGGCAACCGGTCAATGTTTCTCTTTCATATCAATATTTCTCTCTCTCCCTTCCTCTCTCTCTAAAATCTATAAATATATCCTTGAGTGAGGATTTTTAAAAAGGGGGGGGGTAACTACTAATTGGGCATATGCAATAGGTAGAGTGGGAAGAAGCTTTGCCAAATCATAGCCAGAATTAATGCTAAATCTCTGAGAGATATAAAAAAGTATATCCACATAATAAGATTATTTGGATATATGCTTCCAGTAAAAACTTGTCACTGAGTCTGAGAGTTCACATTATATTTTTAAGGTAGAAACATTAATTTCTGGAAATGTGGTGTCTTGAAATGTGCTCTATGCCCTAATAAAAAGCATTTGTTACCTCTGTGGGGTGAGATTTTGAGGGAACTTCTACTTATGTTTCTGGCATTAATTTGATGTGTGTATATTGCTTTTGCAAAAAAAACAACAACAACAAAAAACAAGGAAATATAATTTTAAATTAAAAGGTCAAGAAAACTACCTCATTGCACAAAAGTGCTGCACAGTGCCTTTCCTTTGTTAATTGTTCAATGATTGTCTTTCTTTTTTGTTAAGGATTTTATTCATTTTATTTTTAGACAGAGGGGAAGGGAGGGAGAGAGGGAGAGAAATATCAATGAGTGGTTGCCTCTCACTCACCCCCTACTGGGGACCTGGCCCATAACCCAGGCATGTGCCCTGACTGGGGAATCAAACAGGCGACCCTTTAATTCGCAGGCTGATGCTCAATCCACTGAGCCGCACCAGCCTGGGCAAATGAGTCTTTCAAATATACCTGGTTGTTTTCATAGGCACCTTATCATCATGATTTTGACAGTATTTTCCAAAGCTTCTTTCACCAACAGATATGATTAACTTTAATTAATCCATATTTATTATCGGCTTACAAAATAGCAATAAGTAGCAATATCTGTAAGGTTTATGAAATATTAAATGTGAATGATTCTTACCTTATTGTGGAATTGATATTTTCAATATTTACCCCCCAAAGCAGCCACAGGTAAAAAGTCATCCATTGCCTGCACTTCTGATCATTATTCTTTTTTTAAAAATATTTAATTTATTAATTTATTTTAGAGAGAGGGGAAAGAAGGGAGAAAGAGAGGGAAACATCAGTGTGAAAGAGGTTGCCTCTTGTTTCTGCCCCATCTGGGAACTGAACCCACAACCCAGGCATGTGCCCTGATGGGGAATCAAACCTGTGACCTTTTGCTTTGCAGAATGACTCCCAACCACTGAGCCATACTGGTCAGGGCTCTGCACATTATTCTTTTTTAAAAAATTAAATATTTTATTGTTTATGCTATTACAATTATCCCAATTTTCCCCCGTTTGCCTCCCTCCACCCAGCCCGCCCCCCACTCCCTCAGGCAATCCCAACACCATCATCCATGTCCATTGGCCATTCATGTATGTTCTTTGACTAACACCTTAACCTTCTTTCAACCAGTCCCCACCTCCCCTCTCCCCTCTTACAGCTCTCAGCCTGTTCCATGTTTCTATGTCTCTGGTTCTATTTTACTCATTTGTTTTGTTCATCAGATTCCAGTTATACGTGAGATCACATGGTATTTGTCTCTCACCACCTGGCTTATTTCACTTAGCATAATACTCTCCAGTTCCATCCATGCTGTCGCAAAAGGTAAGAATCCCTTCTTTTTTTACTGCCTCATAGTATTCCATTGTGTAAATACACCACAGTTTTTTTATCCACTCATCTACTGATGGGCACTTAGGCTGTTTCCAAATCTTGGCTACTGTAAATAGCACTGCTATGAACATAGGGGTGCATATTTACTTCTGAATTGGTGTTTTAGGATTCTTAGGGTATAATCCCAGCAGTGGGATCGCTGGGTCAGAAAGGCAGTTCCATTTTTAGATTTTTGAGGAAATTCCATACTGTTTTCCACAGTGGTTGTACCAGTCTGCATTCCCACCAACAGTGCACTAGGGTTCTCTTTTCTCCACATCCTCGCCAGCACTTGTTTGTTGATTTATTAATGAGAGCCATTTTTGCAGATGTGAGCTGATAACTCATTGTGGTTTTAATTTGCATCTCTCTGATGGCTTGTGCTGAACATTATTCTTAATGAGGAACGGAACCCTGGATCATTTTCACCTCAGTAAAGATTGCTTCCTGAGTTAAACTTCCTAAAACAATGCCTTTGTAATTTCACCTCCTATCCCTATTCCGCTAAAAAACAAAACAAAACAATAGTAATAATGTCATCACCTATAAGATTAGGGCCAAACTCCTTGGCTAGTTCAAATCTGGCCCCACCTTGTTGTTTTATTTTTTTCAGGGAAACACAGTCCCCCACTACCACAAATTATGCAGTCACGTTTCCTACGTTTGGGGAAATCCCACAGGTCAGCACATCTGGAGTGCAGTGGATAAGCCTCGCCCTGTGGCCCCACCTTGTTAACCTGCCCTATTTACTTCCTAATATGCATTCTCTGTATATATTTCTTATATGCCTTCAGGCCTTTCAATTTAAACAGCATGGTGTTTTTCTCTAAGATATTTTATAAATATCAGCTCATTTAATCTTTATTATCAACCCTGACCCTGTGAGATTGGTAGATGAGGAAAGGGCAAAGTGAGGCACAGTTAAGTGACTTGCCCAAGTGGCAGAGCCAGGATTCGGCCTGGGGCAGACTGAATCCAAAGTCAACGGTATGTAACCACTAAAAGTACTATCTTTAGTCCAAAGGTATTCACCATCTGAAATATCATTCCTCCTCCTCCATTATTTGAATTTTACTACTCATCCTTCAGAACAGACTCAGATACATATACAAGGACTTCTTTCATGAAGTCCTTCCTTAGGTATTCCATCCCATACTCTTTTTCTTGCTCTGGCACTACATCATATATTATTTTTTAAAAAGTGACCAATATACGAGGTCTGTCTGGAAAAAGTCCATCTATTGTTAAAATAACAAGAACGGTTTGTGCAACATTAACATAACCTGGCAGCCCAAGAGAGTGGACTGGAATGAGCATGTGTGAACAATGATGACTAGTCAGTGAGGGTGGTAGACACTGTTGAGTGAGCATGTCTACTGTGTGTCCGTCACATTCAAAATGAGCAAGTAGAGCAACAAATCTGCATCGAATTTTGCGTTAAGCTTGAACATTCCTCCACAGAAACTATTTGGATGATTCAGAAGGCCGCAGCTATGGGCAACTGGTGGTCGGCAGCTTCATTATGACAACGCCCCCACTCAGGAATCACATCTCAAGTAGTTTTTTTGGTGAAACATCAAATCACCCAGGTGACTCAGCCCCCCTACAGCCCAGATTAGGTGCCCTGAGACTTCGGGCTTTTCCCAAAACTAAAAATCACCTTTGAAAGGGAAGAAATGTCAGACCATCAATAAATTCAGGAAAATACGACAGGGCAGAGCTCACTGCGACTATGAGAACTGTGTGAGGTCCCAATGCGCCTACTTTGAAGGGCACAGAGGCATCATTATCCTATGTTTCTTGAATCTTCTTCAATAAATGTCTCTATTTTTCATTACATGGTTGGATACCTTCTGGACAGACCTCGTATCTTGTCTCCCTAACCTGATAGTGACCACGTCCTATGCCTTTCATGAGCCTCAGGCCCCCCTACATAGTATAGGCCAAGCACAAGTGCTAAATAAATACTTATTAAATTAACATGTAACCCAAAACCTTGAGAAAAGGCATGTGTTTTGCATACAGCCAAAATTTTATTTCCAGTTTGGCTTACATTTGGTAGAGTCAAAACACCTATTTATACTCAGCCCCACACTCGACTCCTCCCACAGGTCTGAAAGTGCTGTTTACGATTTATCTCACAGAAAGTCTGTGAAGCACGAACGCTTTTTGCCAGCATCCTGCTCTCAAGCACGGAAGATTAATAGCAAGATGCTATCCACAGCCCCTGATAGAGCGTCTAGGAATCAGAATTGCACAGTAAAAAAGTGAAATGGGAAAAGAGTGCACGGAATGAATACTTGCCCCGGAAACAGGGACTGGGTGGCAAAGTGCCAGTAATTTGTAAAAGACGAAAGTCCAATCTGAAACTGGGCAGCCGGGAACCCCTGCTCGAGCCTGTGTTAAGACTGGAAGTGGAGTCAAGCCAGAGAATCCGGAAGGCTGACTAGTTCCTGGTCTAAACCGAAAGAACAAAATTCAGTGCTGGGGCTACGCTTTGTGAAGTGCGGTTATCAGCTCCCTCCATCAACACAGGGGCAGCACCGGCCGCAAGAGCCAGGCAAAGCGGCCCGACGAGTGCCGCCTTGGAAAGCTTTCTAAACTCCCTCAGCTGGACAAAGTGCTACAAATCCGCGGAAACTTACTGGCAAGTCCGCCGGGCACTTTGCAAGCTTGGGGGCAGCTAGGTGCATGCGCAAATCTTCTCCTTGTGCGGGCCAATCACTACGCGACGCTGAGCACTACGCCTGCGCAGTAGGCCTCGGGTCGCGTTTCCCCTTCCTCTGCTCTGGCAGGCCCGCTGAACTGTCCAATGCCCACCCGGAGCTGGGAGGAGGAGTCTGCGTGGAGTGCGTGTGAAGGGAGCGGAGGGAGTGGGCCGGGGCCCACGGTGTTTGACCCATCTGTTGGTGCGTGAGAAGAAAGGAAGAAGGAGGAGGTCCCGAGTAACGGTTGCGAAAATGTTCCGGTGTGGAAGCTTGGCAGCGGGTGCTTTGAAGCAGAACCTGGCGCCCTTGGTGCGGACAGTGTGCGTCCGAGGCCCGAGGCAGAGGAACCGGCTTCCAGGTGACTGTCCCATCCCGGGCAACCCCCACCTCGATAGACCGAGGGCCTGGGCTGCTTAGGCTCCCAAAGCCTTGCAGCTTTCCCCGGGCCCCATTCCCCGGGAAAAACTTAACACACTCGCAGTCGCATGAGTTCCGAGTTGGCGGGATCTAAACCATGAGTTTTGCAAGCCGCACTAAACTGACCTTCAAGGGAATTGAACCCAGTAGTTGGCTTGAGGCCTTTTCCTGGGTGGGTTTGCTGTTCAGGGATAAGAGAACAACTGGATGGCTAGTATTGTCCAATGCCACCTTCCAGCCACCCCTCGTCCGCCTTTTTAGAGCAATGAGGTCACGTAGACTTTGTCATTTACCGATTGTGAGACTTGAAACAGGACATTTAAGCCCCACGCCTTAGTTCCTTCTGTAAATGAGTGTATTACCGGCTTTACCTTCCGAATCCCAGATGAGATCCATAGATTTGAGTGCCCTGTGAAACAGAAACAGTGCATTGCAAGTAAGGAGTCAGTGCGTTGTGCGCCAGACACCAGGTGAGTTGACCCAGAATTAATTCGAGTGTCTGGTCAGTGTAATTCTTGGTGGACTTTAATGCTTCAAAGAAGGAGTTTGCAGAACGCATTGCATTTGCCCTCCATGAAGCTGTTTCATCAAATTTTAGAGCTGGAAGGGATTTTGTGGTAAAGTCCAACCTGTTCTTTTTATAGATAATAAACCGAGGCACAGAGAGGTGAAAATTTCTTGCCCAAGGTCATAATTAATAGTTAGAGCAAAGGGTGGTTTGCCTGTCTCTAGGCCCTTAATCCCTTTGCCTCGACTCCATACTGCTTCCTAAATTTTGACCTCAAGGTTAATAATGAATCCAGGTCCCCTTTGGCCCATTGTGCATCAGCGATCTCTGAATTTACCTGAGCATGTCTGTGCCTGCTCATTTTCAACCAGCACAAGTTCATGAGGGTAAGGAATTATCCACCTGTGGGAGATGCGGGTTTACTTATTTTTTAAATCAATGGTCTTTGAATGACCATCCGAGAACACTAACATTTGCAATGTCAGAAGTTATTCTTGAGACTTTTCCAATGTGGAACCACCTTCTGAGTGATTTAAAAATTAAAAGTGGAAAATATTTCCCTTACATTGTTATCTTTGGGAATGTGCATTTGAAAAGCTTTTCCAGTTTCTATGCCTCAAGAAAATATTTCTTGGTGGGTGTGTACCCGAGGTGTGTCCTAAGACATATTGCTCTTGGAAGTTAAAAACCTCTGCCTTTGCTTTTAAACTAATACCCCATCTATGATGTCATCTGTATCTATGGGTTTGTGCAATGAAATGAGTTTGCTCTATGCAAATTGCACATAAATTTAGGTAACCTGGAAATTTGCATCCACATTGGCCTTTCAAAGTTTGTATACTTATTTTGCTTAAAACTCAAACTTTTACCAGCATTCTGAAGTCTGACCAAAAGTTCTCAGCAATTAAATACGGATTTCCAAACTGAGATTGATTTTAGACATTTGAGGGTGGCTGGTGATATTAGAACTAATACTGAAAAATTACACTCAAAATGATTTTTTCCCATTACATGACTTTGTATGAAGGTAGTATGCTGTAGAATATATTCTGATGTCTTGACGTATCCATCCATCTCTTTTTTATACACTTATTCTTTGTGTTTTGGCCAAGCACCAGAGTATGAGAAATGGGTGGAACTAAGGTTACAATTTGAAAAAGAAATGATTTTGTCATTTTACAAATTTACCCTGTTTTGCTGCTTGATTACAAATTGCTTTTAATCTAATTTCTTTTTCACATAGTCACATCAACCATACATTTTTGCATAAGTATTGTTTGTTTACCTGCCATTTCCCTCCTCCTTTCTTTCCTTCTGCCCCCTCGATTCTTTGCCAGGATCTTAGCAGGCTTTCAACCTACCTTAAACCGATCTCATCCACATCTGTCATTGCTGATAGGTTCATTTCCATTTTACGTTGCATTTTTCCTTAAAATCATACTTGCTACTATTTGTTCATTTTATTTGGATGTTCTGCCTCTTTTCAGAAACAATTGAAGGTAATCAATAGTCACCACTTTATGTTTGCATTCAGCACTGCAAAGCAGATAGGTTAGGTAATGGATATTTTCTGTTCTGTAGTATTTGGTCACCAAACCTTATGATGTCCATGTGATCAAATTGATCACTGACCCCTTATCTGAGGGTCAAATGTTTGAACAATTTTCTCTACTCAGAATCCTTCTTAACTCCTTAAAAAGGAAATTGGACTCCTTGTGAGCAAGGACCCAGGCTTTCTGGACACTGCCAAATGATGCTTTTTTTTTTTTGAAGCCTAAAAATGAGCTGTTTTCCCCTCTTCCTGCTTAGGCAAAACTTTCCAGAAGAAAATCTTTGGCAAGTTAGTCTTTTCTGCAACCAATTAATATGTTATATT
Organism: Mormoops blainvillei; assembly: GCA_004026545.1. Taxonomy (NCBI): domain Eukaryota; kingdom Metazoa; phylum Chordata; class Mammalia; order Chiroptera; family Mormoopidae; genus Mormoops; species Mormoops blainvillei. The sequence goes on along the minus strand of PVJD01006177.1, from coordinate 87,254 downwards.
TTCTGACATTTTAAGGGAGTTACTGCATATTATAACTTTCTTCTAGAACATTCCAAAGTTGCCTGGTCATATAAATCAAGTGGAGGGTGGACCCCAAACCTACCGAATGAGAATCTCCAGGAGAGAGTTCTGGAAATTTATATTTTAACAAGCCCCTTGAGGTAGTCCATATGATCAGGCAAGTTTGGGAAGTACTGTTTTGAATGAATAATGATTCTTTTCCTTCTCTTCCACTCACCTAAGAATTAAAAAAAAAACAGACTGAGTGAGTCTCTTATGATTGGTATCAAGCCCATTTTCTGATATTCAGAATAGTGGTAGCTGTTCTCCTCTCCAAAATTATGCACTATCTGAGGACAGAGATTATGTCCTATTTATTTTTGTGCCCTCAGCATTTTGTGCAGCCTCTGGCATGTGGTAAATTCTCAGTGACGGAACCCTAGTACTATAAAAGACTTACCTTTGCAGAACAGTTAAATTTCTTTTCTTTTCTTTTTTTTTTGGTCACCTGAATCATTTTTCCCCTGGTGCCTTTCTGCAGAGTGGTTCACACTCTAGTATAGTTATTACTGTCCTGATTCTTCTAAAATTCCATAAGGGTTGATGCTAAAAAAAAAAAAAGAGGCTGATAAAGGTAAATAGTTGTCGGATTCCTTATAAAGAGGAGCCTAATGAGCAGGTCATATAGACTCATCCTGTCCTGTGTTTCATCCATGTCAGAAAAGTCAGTTTGACATTCAGAAGACAAGACTCAAGAGTATATAGACCTCTCTATTTGAGATTCCTAGGTACCTTAATTGTATGAATGTATTTCTGGAAAAGGCCTTCAGGGAGTGTGGAAAAAGGAAAATATGACATCTACAGAAATGAACCGGTGACAACTTCTATTCTAATGCTAGTCGGTGGTATTTGAGGACACTGATTTATTATTAAGCCACCTGAAATAAATGTGATATAGCTAAAACTTCTTTGCAAATAACTCTTCAAAATATTTATTCCTTATCACTAGAATTGGGAAGAATTTCTAGTTCCTTCATTAATTTAACAAATATTTATTGAGCAAACACCTACTGTCTGTTAGGCACTACTGCTCTGTGGTGCAGCAATTCAAGAATTGAATCCTTGCACAGTATAGTGAATATAGACAATAATATTATAATATAATTATCAGACTTACTAAGTGACAAGATCTTAATTATTCCAATCACTAAAAAAGAAATGATAATGTGACATGATAGAGGCACTACTTATCGCTACAATGGCAATCCTATTAAAAATATACATGCATCAAATAAAAAAAAGAATTAAATCCTAAGTGTGAGGAAGAAAGTACCTGTGGTCTGACTGATCTAAGAAAATCTAAAACAAGTAGACTGATGCAATAATGAGAAGTCAAGAAGTAAATTGGCTTTCCCACATTAGCAAGACAAGTGAAAAGGCATGTTTCAGTCATGATGTACAATTTTCTAAAATATTGAAGCTCTGGGGATGGGGAGAGGTATAGGAGTAATTTTATGGGTAAAAAAAATGGTGGGAAATATTAACATCCATACAATACTTACCACCTTTTACAAAATTTAAAGTCACTTTGTTGGTATGTAAAAAGTTGGCTTGTTAATGACAATAGTGTTGTATTACATTTCTTTTCAAGCAGTAATTTAAATGTTAACCAATTTACTTTTTAAAAACCAGTTTACTTTTAAATGTCCTTTTTAGGGGCATTTTAAGTCAAAATCTTCTGAACTTTCCCAAATCTACACTCTTAGTTAGATCAGTTTGTGAAAAGCAAACAGAGAATAAACGCATTATTATTCTATTAAAATAAAGTTGTTAGAATTTCTGGATTTAGGATCTCCTAGGGAAATGAATGGAACTTTAAAAAACATTTATTTTCAGTAAACAAACTGGGGTGGGGTAAGAGACAAAACTCATTGAAATTGAACTAAACTTGTATTCGTTGAACTAAACCACATGGCACTTTTTCTCCCCAGTTTCATTTTCTAATCCCTGAGAGCTCTCAGTTTCTACTCATGTTTCATCATTTTTATGGACTTCTGAATATCAAAAGCTTGCCCAGATTGAGATAAAGCTACTCTACCCTTGCACATGATTTTATTTTCATGATTTGTTATTTCCAAATATAAGCTGTTTTATTTCATAAGGTGATGAAGGATTCTCAAGCAGGTAAGAAATGAAAACAGTAAAGAAAAGTATATTTTCAGTCCTAAGAGTATAGGTCCATAGTCTCTTATCTATAATTGAGAAATCAAAGTAGACTACAAATCAAGTTTCATAATTCATTTGCCAATAAAACCTGACCTGCACTGGAGAGAGTCTACTTGGAATCATTCATGTATCCCACTCAGTGTGATTGGTCAAGAAACATGAATGTGTATCGCTGTGGGTTGCTGGGTGTTACCTACTATATGGTATATGCACTATATACTTAAGACCAAACAGCTCTAAGTTCTGTAATGCACATTTCCTAAAGATTTCAGGTAAGAGACTACAGACCTATATTGGATGTGTTTTTACCCCTCTGTACCCTGACATTGTGAAAACGAAGGAGAAAGCTCCCTGTTTCTGATCTCTACAAGTACGTGCAGTGCTACCCACCCTGTTTGTCTCCTAAAACCTGATCAGACCAAGAACATATCTACTCGCCTCTACACCAGTGGTCTTAAAGTGCAGACCTGCAACGTTCCCCCAAGAACTTGTGAGAAATGCAAATTTGTGGACCCCATCCCAGATCCCCTGACTCAGAAACTCTAGGGGTGGGTCTGCCCACTTGTACTTTAACAAACCCTTCATGGGATTCCTATGCAAGTTTTAGAACCACTCCTCTATATGAGATGGCAAACTACAGCCCGTGGGCCAAACACGAATGCTTTTGTAGGACTCCTTGAGCTAAGATGGATTTTACACTTTTTTAAATGGCTAGAGAAAAATGAAAAGTAGAGAATCTGGGGACACATTAAAATGATTTAAAATTCACATTTTAGTGTCATAAATTAAGCTTTATTGGAACACAGTCACACCCATTCATTTCTCTATCGCCTGTCGTACTTTCGCTCAACATCAGCAGAATTGAGCAGTTGCAACAGAGACTGTACCGCCTGCAAAGCTGAAAATATTTACTCTCTGGTCCTTTACAGAGAAAGTGGGCAAACCCCTGCTCTAGGTCAGTAGTTAACACAAGGAATATCACAAGCATAGAAGGTTCTGAGAGCTTCCTTCATCTGAAAATGCCAGCATCCTCCTGGAGGAAGAAATCTATGAAACTCGGATATTTCCGTGTGAGAGTTGTTGTGAACACCAGGCCATTGCACAGCTACACAGAATTTCACATCAACATCACTTTGTATTATTTCCGAGGACTAAGGACCAAGTAGTTAGTGGATATTTGAAATTTTGTCATTCTAAAAAATACTTCATAGTTCAAAATTCTTCCATTCTTTGGGAGTAAATTCACTTAATTTTTTTTCTGATTTTCTTCTGAGCTTTAACATTTCTGTCTTCCGAGACATAATAATTTTACAAAGACTGTACTGTGTCTTCATTAGATTGTGTGGCAGGGCTTTATTAGTTTGTGTGAGGTTTGAACCAGCTATTTAGATTTGTTCTTTTTTTTAAAGATTTTATTTATTTATTTTTAGAGAGGAGGGAAGGGAGGGAGAAAGGGAGAGAAACATCAATGTGTGGTTGCCTTTTGCGTGTCCCCTACTGGGGACCTGGCCCACAACCCAGGCACGTGCCCTGACCGGGGGAATCAAACCGGCGACCCTTTGGTTCGGAGGCCGACGCTCAATACACTGAGCTACACCAGCCAGGGCTAGATTTATTCTTAAGTGGTTGTTCTAATGTCCCAGGTACCCTGTAATTAACTTTTTATATCTATTCAGTCTTCTCTCCTTGGTTACTTCATTTATGGTGAAGAAGTAAAGAGAGAAGTATTTGATGAACTGCCCATATGTTTTTCATTATCTTTTCGGAAACTACAAATTTCCTCCCTAGGCAGCATTCTTAAAAACTCTAACCACTTCAAGAGTGTGCATTCTGGTATCTGTTGTATTTGTGTGTACGATGTTGATGTTTTTTTTTTTCATGGTCATTTAACAGTCAATGTCACCCAGCCAGTGGGCAGTAAGTCCTGACTTATACAATGCATTGACGTTTAGTCATAAACATGTATTAACTATTTTATTTTTATGTGTGTGTGTCTTAATAAATTGTGTTCCTTAGGCAACTTGTTCCAGCGATGGCATGTTCCTCTAGAACTCCAGATGACAAGACAAATGGCTAGCTCTGGTGCATCAGGGGGCAAAATCGATAATTCTGTGTTAGTCCTTTTTGTGGGCTTATCAACAATAGGTGCTGGTGCATATGTAAGTAGAAAAGCAGCTTGTGTAAAGAAGCTGCCAAACGGTTCCTATTAATAGACCCAGTGCTACTCTGCTTTAAAACTTTTGCAACTGATTACCCTTTCTCCTTTTGAAAAAAAAAAAATCCAATCAGCCTTCTGTAATGTGCCTACTGTCTAATATCCTATGAGAGCCAATTTGGGAATGACTGAAATTTAATCTCCTGTTGATTATCTTTGCTCTTTTCACTTGTCTTTTTACTTGAAAGCCACTGTGTTTTCTTAGGTTTGACCAAGTACCAAAAATTGTACCTTTTCTCTTGGATATTGATTAAGGTCAAAATTCTTTGCAGCTCCTTAGCACAATACTTTATTTTGACCCATTTGTCAAATATTTTATTTTTCCTCAGCTTGAGATAGACATTAAAAACAAAAACAACAGCCTTCAATTCAAATATTAAGTGTTCCTAATACAAAAACTATCCCCGAATCTCACTGAGAGACTAAATTATAGAAGTAGTCTTAGTGTCTCCAATTTTTGAATGGAGTTTGTGTCAGGTAAGAAATATGGTTTTAACTTCTACATAGTTATAGCACAATTATATCTTCTTAAATGAACTCTGATCAGCTTGGTTGGTCACAGAGGAATTATTTTGTATGTTTTTTTTTTAACTTGGCAGGGTTTACTGTGACTAAGCAGATCAGTCTAAAGTAGCAGATCAGTCTAAAGTTGGATCATGTAAGGTTGAGGGAACCAACTTAGATAACACCACCCTCGATCGAAGGAAGCTGTTTGTTTTACTTACTGAAAACAAATGGTTGGACGCCATTACAATTTTAGTTCTTTCTGTATTGGTAAGACAGCAAACTTATCTTGCTTCTTGATCACTAAGTTAAAAAAAAAGAGAGAGACATGAAAATTATTTGAAGTTGTCCTAGGTCATCATACCCTGACCTGACTTCCAAATGCACAAGAAAAGTAGATAGTTCTTGCCAGTTGAGTCAAATTAAAGTAAAAGATAGGTGAGCTCTGTCAGATAACAGACTTTGAGGAAATATACATTCTCCTCCAATCCTGGAGCAGCATTTTTTTTTTCTTTCTTAGCACAGGGTAACCAAAAATGCGTCTCATCCTTTGTATTGAATGTTTCTTCATTAATACTTAGTTCTTTTTCTATTTCCCTTTGTTTCTCTCTTGGCCTTATCTTTACCTACAGTTGTGCAGTGGCATCACCTAGGATCCCCTTCTAGATCTCTAGCGTCTACAGGTGCTTCTGGGAAAGATGGCAGCAGACTAGTATACTTCTTAATTGTAGGAGCAACAGTCACTGGGGCAGGAGTTTATTATGTAAGATGCTTACACTAAAATATATTTGGGGGTATGGTGGGTGAGACCATGGCACTAATGAAAACTGGATCCAGTCGAATACAATGAAGTATTCATAGCATGTGCTTTCTAGGTATTTGTTAAAGGGACATTGTCAGTCACACCAGGGAGTCCTCAAATTTCGTTCTTCAAATCGTTGAAGTCCTACCGGGTATACTTAGAGCCATACATTTAATGAGTATTATAAATACTCATCATCAACCCTTTAAAATATTTTGTCAATTTCATAATTATTTTTATGATGCCAAATTATATTGTGCTTTAGTGCTGCATATCTAAGATGACGGTCTCAAAGAGTAAACACTGACTAAGCAAGTAAAGATAATTTGAATACCATCCATTTTGAATCATTTTAGGTCAAATGATGTGTTTTTGGGAAACAATTATAAAAGGCATTTTATTGAATACTTCTGAGGAGGCCCAAAAAGCCATAGAAATCCTCCCCACTCACCTGCAGCTTCTATTTCAAAGTGAATTCATTTGGCAGTGTCCCTTTTGTAATCTCTAATTTGGTCAAACTAGTGGCTGAAGCGCTATAAACTAACATATTCCTGTAGATTACTTTCTTAAATGCCTCATTTATAATTCACATACCACTCTCTAAGTCTTAACTGTTCATATCATAGTTCTCTCAACTTTTCCTATCAGTTCCATTATATTCATTCAAAATAGATTTGAAGTATTTGCGTATGACACGTTTGTAAAATTTAAACCTATTAAACCTCTGGTTTATGTTGCTGTACCAGAGTTGGATGGCCTCCACAGAGCTGGCCGGGCAAATCTGTTGATGCCAGGCCCGACAACAGGGCCGGTCACTGTTGCTTTCTCCTGCCTCAGAAATATCTATGAAGCACAAGTGGCTCTCAGGCCATTCAGTTAAATACCTCATTGTCCTCTGCGTTTATCCAACACTGGTAATAATAAAGCTACTATATTATAGTGGTTTCCGGTTAAATGATAAGCTTTTGTCTACCTACAGTTGTTAATCTAACTATTTTGTGGAGTTTTATATTAGGCTTTAAATTTTTGAAAATGTGACCTGAGGTGGCTTAGATAGTTTTCTTTGAAACCGGGATGAGTCTACAGAGAATTGTTAACTTCAAATCACACTTCGGATTTGCTGAGCTATGGCTGCAAGTTGTTTAGTGTTTGTATTAGTGTGCTCTGGCTGCCGTAATAAAATACCACAGACTAGGAAGCATAAACAACAGAAATTTATCCTCTGACAATGGCGCATGATGACAGTCCAAGATGAGGGTGCCAGCATGGTCAGGTTCTGATGAGAGCGCTCTTCTTGGCTTGCAGATGGCCATCTTCGGTGTCCTCACGTGGGGAAAAGAATGTGAGCTCTCTCCTCCCCTTCACCAGCCCTATGGGATTAGGGCCCCACCTTTTTATGACCTCATTTAACCTTGATCACTTCCCAAAAGTCCCATCTCCAAACACCATCCCATTGGGAGTTAGGGCTTCAACATACGAATTTGAGAGGGATGCAAGCGTTCAGTCCACAACAACATTTCTTCGTAACTTTTCTCTCTCATATGAGGACGTGTTCCTGTATACAAACCGCTGTAGCAATTTCTGAGTTGGGAGCCCTTTACCTTCCCCCTACTCCACCCTCCAAAGCCAAGGAAGCAGTGCTAAGAACAAGGAAGATTTTTCTGAAATGTTTGCCAGGGATCTGTACCTTAAACCAGTGGCTTTAAATTTTTTTTACTACAATCCCCAGAAAGAAAGAAATTTTACCTTGCAACTGTTATATAACCATAAATATGTAAAATTGAAAATTTCAGAATAACATTTACTAGGTGTAATATACTCTGATAGTTTCTGTTCTTCTATTTGGTTTTGTTGTTTGTTTTTTTTTAATACTGGTCATAAGCTACTAAGCCGATTTTACAGTTCACTATTGGGTTGCAACCTCAGTTTGAAAAACACCAGTTGGAACCACACTTCAGCCTAGATTGCCAACAGCAATTCCTGGCTGGTGTGGATGCGACCACTCCTCCCTCTCTCTCTAGTGACCTTCTCTGGGACCACAGGCACATCCCTAATCTCGGTCCTCTTATCCATCAGTGAGCAGAGATAAATGGCCCTTAGAGGGGCCAATGTAATGAGATTTGGTATTCGCGCCCCTTGCCATCGTCCAGCTGATAGGATCGTGTTGCCTCACTAAGAAAATGACCTGTTTTCTTTAAAATTCCTTTAACTAAATGCTGCCACATTCATCTGCTTTAAAAAGTTGTTTCCACTAATGTTTTTCATAAATGTGTAGTTTTTCTTAGCCTTACATGTAGTCATGCCACTAATTAGAAATCTACGTAAACTGGGAATACAGAAACCCTTGGGGGAAAGGTAAATTTTTATTTAGTATGTCTACAAACTTTTTATATCAGAACATTACTCTAAGAGCCAAATAAATAAGGGTGTACATATATGACAAACTTCATTTTTGTCCTTTCGCCACTAAACCTCAAGATGCTTCTTGGTCTGTTCTTCCTCTCAATGTGTGAAGCCATCAGGAGGTGTGACGGGGCCCAGGCTGTTTTTGTATATTGCTCGCAATGTGAACATGACCACAGTTTTATTTCGCTGTTCACTCATGTTGCCCAGTCTAAGCCATCTTTTTAGGTAAAAGTCCTTTTCTTAAAAGAAATATGTATATAGTGGGTAAATACTGAATTCATATATAGTAACTAATGCCAAGATTAAAAAAAAAACAAACTTCCTTAATTGATGTTAACTGAATTCAGTGGCCAATTCGAGGAATAACTGCGGTCTTTTAACATGTAGTACTTAATTTTCTAATCCATCCATAGCATGTACTGGAAGAGTCCAGACTGCCAGACATTAAGTCGAGGTCCCAGGGGCCAGGTCCTTTATTGTGGCACATTGCCTAATGGGCTGCTCTGTAAGGGGCTCGTAGAAATATTCTTAAAACATGTTTCATTACACTTCCTCTGATTTTGCTTACTTTCTCCAATGAACTAAAAATCTGGGGTGTCAGTTGACATAGGGTCACTTAAATCCTGCCTTCTTGACCCTGTGGGGTACAAAAGAGCAAAAAGTGTTATAATTAAAAGCAAGTCATTCTTGCTTATTCCTTTCGAACTCTTTTTCCAATTCTGATGCTGTATGTAAAAAATAAAAACTAGTCATAATGCTAAGGTACCCTCCTTCAATTTGAAAAGATAGAGAAAATAGTATTTTTTGAAATACCACAGGTATTTAAGCAAGGTCTTTGACCTTTAATGAATATGAGTGTCATGAGTGGATAGACCATTGAGGAAAAGGTTCCTTAACCTGTCAGACTAGGAAGCAGGTGGTCATGTTTCAGAGACAAAACTCAGAACATTTACAGGGAAACTTATGTTCTAGCTCCCAACCCTAGACCATGTAGATTGGTTTCACAGCTAGCATCCAGCAAAGTCCAAAATCCCTTTTTTAAAGTTCAGTACTTCCCAGCCCTTTACTCTTCTAATATAAAATGTTTTTCTGATTTCTTTATCTGTACCTTCAGAATTAAATACAATATGAGGAAAATCCTTCACATAGACCCTGAGGAAATTTGAAACTAGAACAATTTCATTTGCTTAACCTGTATTCTTTCCACACCAAGTGTGTACACACTCAATATTTTTTATTTCTTAAGAAAATAATTTTGCCTTAGTGGTTTCCACATAGAAGAACTTACCTCATGTAGACAAAAGCTTCTCATTTAATTGGGAGATAATGATATTACTGACGGTATGAGCCAGCTCTGTTATGAAATCAATTTTCTCCATGTTTGGATTACAGGCCTACAAGCATATAAAGGATGACCAAAAAAGATATAATGAAAGGATTTCAGGATTAGGGCTGACGCCAGAAGAGAAACAGAAAAGGGCCACATCATCTGGTAAGTATGATTTGAGGCTCAATATACGAAGGGACATTATAAACAGTTCGGGTACTATGCTTTGTGGATACCTTGTAGACACAATGATGCTGAGAGATTGTAAGCTTCCAGAAACTCTGATATTACCCCAGGCCTGGCAGCAATTTGTTAAAGTATTAGACTGGAATTTATGTTTGAGAATAAAATTAGTGATGGCCATGATTGGTTGTTTTTCTTCATATGAGACTGAAAAGTCAAACTTTACATTAAAAAGGCAAGCTCAGAAAGGAAAATTATTGGAAAAGAGATGAAGGCCCTTTTTTCAATGATGAAATTCTTTTGGTCTGTTTTGTTACCCTTTCGGGTCTTTGGAGTTTTGAGTTGTTAAAGATGTATTTGTTTTTCTAAAACATATAGCCCTAGCTGGTACTTCCATCACACACAACCCGCTTGATTTTTCAGAGAGGAAAGTTTTAGCCCATTAATAAGCCCCATAACCCTGGGCGGGCGATTTACATTGCTTTCATCAATAACACATCCTTATTCTTGAACATTGTATGATAATCCCCAATTGACCTTCTGAGTTTTCCCCCTCTATTGCTAACATAAGGTGAAACCGGCCCTGGAAGGTCATGGGTTCAGTTCCTGGTCGGGGCATTGTGGGAGGCAGCCGATGGAGGTTTTTCTCTCTCCCTCTCTCTCTTGCCTCTCCCCTCTCCTCCCTTCTCTAAAAATCAATAAATATATAAGAAAGATTAAATAAAAAAGAAAGAAATTTTCATAATAAAATATACACACACACTCTGTTGCGCCCTTTAAAAAAATCAATAAACATATCCTCGGGTGAGGATTAAAAAAAAAAAAAGGTGAAACTGAACTTGATATTTTCCTGTTAGTCATTAGGAAATTAATGCAAAGGACAGAAACATTTTAATACACTTTCTAATAGATTTCAGAAATAGCTAAACATTTAAGGTTCTAGTTCTGACAGACTTAATGAATGAATGACATCGGCCAAAATCATTCACTCCTTTTTTCGGTTATTTTTCAGTTATGAAATGAAGGGAATAGTTGCTTTTCCTGTCCCATCAGGATGTTGAAAAGTTTGTTAAAAAAATGTACATACAGTGTTTTGCTAGCTTCATGTGAAAGATTGAGACTAGTGCAAGGTGATTTTTTTTTTTTAAGTGGCAAGGAGTCATCTGAGACTAAGAAAATTCATACTGTCTGGTCTGTTGCTTACAGCTCCAGAAGGAGAATCAGTTCCTCAAGTCAGGGTACCAAGCCATGTCCCATTCCTGCTCATCGGTGGAGGCACTGCTGCTTTCGCTGCAGCCAGATCCATCCGGGCTCGGGACCCTGGGGCCAGGGTAAGGCACATACTGTCTTGCTTGTCACAGGGGGTATAGTCTGTAGGCACTTGGCTAGTGTGAACACTTACACATCTGCCTCTTCAATGACTTCGTTCTGACAGTTGTCATTATTCCGTGTCTAAAGGTACTGATTGTATCAGAAGATCCTGAACTGCCATACATGCGACCTCCTCTTTCAAAAGAACTGTGGTTTTCAGATGATCCAAATGTCACAAAGACACTACGATTCAAACAGTGGAATGGAAAAGAGAGAAGGTGTGTACACTTACCTAAAAGGGGCCTGACTACCAGCCTCAACTAAAAACGGGGAGTAGGTCAAGATTTTCCATGAACCATGTGCAATGCATAGGACGGATGGCATGGCTGCACACTGGGGTCCGCTCTGGTACCCGCTTGGTACAGCTTAGGGATGACAGGTTACAGTGGCAGGAGTCCTGTATTCTGTTCCCTAATCTACCAACAATTAAAGGTGTAATGTTGGCCTCTGAAGTACTAATGCTCCTGTTTCTAGGACTTTTGTTAGACTTCTCCAGGGAAGATCTGCTCAGCCTGTGTTGTCACTTCTTTACACTTGCCCAGGCATGTCCCCTAAAGGAAAAAAGAAAAGACACTGTCCTACAGCACTTTCTTTGACACCCTAGCAGACATTCAGAATTTCAGGGGTAGAGAAGGCACATTTTAAAGAAGAACCTCTTTATTAAAATGTTTACACAAAAGACTTAGAAATGCAGGTCCAAGCCTTTTCCTTTTAAAGGATGGCTTGGATCTCTATTCAAGTACCATGTACTTTGGGGTCCTATTTTTTTTCTCATTAGTGATCCCTTTGATACTAAACACATTTCATAAATCTACCCACCTCCTCCACCCTCACTGTCACGTTCCCTTCTCAAGCAGGATGTGTACTTCCAATTATCTTGCCATCCCTTAATTAAGACTTCAGAGTTACTCTCTACTGTTAGAGGCACAGTCAGCTCAGGAGCTAAACCTAGTTCATTTTGAAAGGAACCAAAATCCAGAGCAGTGATTCTCAGCCTCGGTACTGCTGGCATTTGGGGCTGGATAATTCTTTGTTGTGGGGGTGGTCTGTGCACTGTCGGGTCTTCTGAAGCATCCCTGGCTTCTACCCACTAGATTCTGGTAGCATCCCTCCCCCCCAGGCTGTTATGGCCAGATACCTCCAGACATTACCAAATTCCCCGGGGGAGGGGCAAAATTGCCCCCAGTTGAGAACCACTGATCTAAAACACCTCTGTATGTGTAAATCATGACCAAGATTTAGTGGCCTTGGAGACTTAATTCGGAAAACGTTGGAAAGTGATTCATGATGGAAACAATTTTACTAAATTTATAGGGGAAGTGGATATCAATTCCATGTGCATATAACATTTTCTCCCTCTTCTCTGTACAGCATATATTTCCAGCCACCTTCTTTCTATGTCTCTGCTCAGGACCTGCCTCACATTGAGAATGGTGGTGTGGCTGTCCTCACTGGGAAGAAGGTAAGCTAATAGACCACTTCCTTTGTCAGGCTCCGCTATGTGCCCGTGTGGGCAGTGAGCATGGTGACTTGTGTTCCCACTACTGTTTACATCCGCTCTGCCATTGTAGTTTATCAAAGAAGGATTGAGTCATTTTAGGATTAATATTGCCCGTCTACAATGCTTAGCATTTCTTCTTGGGAAAAGCGCCCCAGAACCTAGAGAAGCCTGCCAACTAACTTTTTCCAGGGAGATCAGATCAGTGAGGGTCATGACCCTGAAGCCGTTTCTCTCCTGATTTGCATCTCTGCCCTTCCTTCTTCTTCCCATTTCTGCACACTTAACATTTCCTTGGGATTATTGAGGATGAGAGATCGACAGATGTGTATTCCAGAGAGTAAAATAATTCAGGCATACATCAGCATGGGAATTTTGTCAGACTTTACAAGGGTCAGCATCTGAGTAATGGGAGCAGGTATTAGAGGGCATTTGTGGGGTACAGGGAGGGTTTTGTATTGTTGTGTTATGTTTCACTTTTGTTAATGGGAGGTACTAGAGTATAATTTGTAAACTAATGGTTGTGTTCCAGTAGAGAGGGAACGGTTATTAGGAGCAAAGACCAGACCAGATAGGATCCAGGGCACAAGTGGAAGCATTGATTTGTGGGAGGGACAGGCCCACTTCTATAAAGGGACATTAGGCAGAGAAGGCGGGTATACATTTGTGGTTAAGCTGGTAATGAGACATTATGTATTAAGTATCCCCTGTGTGTAAGCAACACACAGGCCCCTGCCCTCTGGAGGCTAACAGTATTAGACAGAAATATGCGCAGGTAATCATAACAAACAGATGTGGAATACGAAAGATATGCACAGTATACTGTGGGACGTGCTGGGAAGCGTGGCCAGTATGGTGATGGGTTCAGGGAAGGCTTCCTGGAGTAGGAAGTCTTACAGAATGGCAAATATTATGGAATGAAGAGGCATTCACAAGATCAGAGTGAAGTGAAGAGCATTCAAATAAAAAGGAACCACATAAGGAAAGGCACAGGGGTGAGAAAAAGCATGTTTGGTGCAGGGAAGCAAGCAGCTCGGTACCGAGAGAGCAGAAAGGACAAGTTAAGGAGTGGCAGGAGAGGAAAGTGGCTGAGAAGGCATGCAGGGGCCAGATCCCAGAGAGCTCTGTCATGAGAAAGAGGTTGAGCTTTATTCCATGGGCACTGGGGAGCTGTTGAGTTTCAGACAAGGATATAATCTCCCGTTGGATTGAGTTTTAAGTACTCACTCCACTGGCTGTGATGAGGATGGATGTCAGGGGGACAAGACTATTTAAAGATAGACCATTTTGAAGACTCACAACAATCCAGGCGATAGGTGTTGGGAGCCCAAATTAGGGCAGCAGTGGCGATGATGAAGTAAGCACAGTGTTAAAGCACTTTGTGTGTATTACCTCATGTTATCCTCACAATATTCTTATGAGGTAGGTACTATTATTATTTCCATTTTATACATAAAGACACCGAGATTAAAACAGAGGTAAATAATGTGCCCAAGATCACACAGCTTATAAGTGGTAGAGACAGAATTTGAGCCCAGATCTGTGTGACCACAATATTCTGACTGCAGAGCTTAAGCTCTTACCGACATCAGGGCGTAGCTTCCTGATAGCAAGGTGGCGAAGAGGGGGGATCGCTGGAGACATGCTTAGGAGGCAGGCTTGACAGGTATGGTGATGGATTGAAGGTGGAACATGAGGGAGAGGGAGGAGGCAAAGATGACTTTCTGGTTTCCAGCTCGCGTGGTAGGGGCTGAGGTATCCACAACTGAGAGAGACATTACAAGAGGAAGACCTAGTTTAAGAGAGAAATAAAATTTAGTTTTGGACCGTTAAGTATGAAGTGGAGTATCTGGAGATGTTCTGTGGGCAGTTGGATGTATGACTGTGATGCTCAGAGGAGGGTTCCGGGCTCAGAGATTCAAGAATTATCCGCATATGTGTAGGAGTTGAAACCATGCGAGAGGGTAAAATCTCCCGCAGAGTTCTGTAGTCAGAAGAGTAGGGTGGACCCCTGGGAACCTGACTTTTCGGAGGCAGTCCTCAGAAGAAGAGTCTGCTAAAGAGACTAGGAAAGAAGTTAGAGGGCAGTACGGGGAGAGCCCAGGACAGGGACCAAGGTTGGAGAGAGTTTCAAGAAGGAGGATGTTACTTCAGCAAAGGAATCTGGTAAGAAAAGAATTATAAAATGACCCATTTCATTAAGTGGCTCAGATATCATTGTGAAGTTGGAAAAGAGTTGATAAACTCCTCCTTCAAAAGGTTTGAATGAGAGCAGGGCGATGGCAGTTGGACAAAAGCTTGAGGAGGCCCTAGACTCAAAGGTGAGTCTTTTAGGATGGGCCATAGTTAGGGGAATGAATGGGTGACTAATAGAGGGTGGTTCTGGGAGAGAAAGGAAGGAATGGGGGTCAGGCACAGAAACAGAACAGAAAAGACAACTCATCCCAGAAGCTAAAAGAAAGAGTAGAGTTTTTATTTGGGGATTGGGAGGTGGGGACCTTACGGGAAACCAAGGAAGATCACATCTAATGACCTCACTTGTTTTTGCAATAAACTAGGATACCACGTGGTTATATGAGAGTGAGCTGTGTGAAGGTTGAGTAGAGGGGTTGGATTGAAGAGGGAGCTTACCCATGACAAATCAAAGTAGCTGAAGAAGCTACTCGTCCATCTGATCTCAGTGTATGTCATTGCCTCCAGAAAACTCGATTGGGTGTACCCGTCATATGTTCCTAGAGCTATTCCTGATGACCTTATCACAGCATTTCTCAGCTGATTTCTCATACTTGCTTGTAGTGCTTATTAAATTGTCTTTGCTACTGGACTCTGAAGGCAGAGAGAGTATCTTGTCTTTCTCACCATTACATCCCTAGCACTTAGTGCAGTGCCTGCCACATAGTAGGTGCTTAATAAATATGTCTCGAATGAATGGCCTCAAAGCTAATAAGGAGTGGAGCAGAAATTGGAACCCCAGTCTCTGTGACTCCAAAGCTCAAGCTTTTCACCATAAGAAGGACCAGGGTACAAGGGAATCAGGGGTGCTGGCAAGAGCCCAGTTTGGATGAGCTCCCATTAGCCCGGCTGAGATGGAATAGCCTGCTGGGTAAACAGAGGAAAATTGAAAGCGAGTATAGATGACAGCGGGACTGAGAGAAAGCTGGGAGGACGGAAAATTTGGACCAACGAGTGGAGTATCTGAGGGAGAAGTAGAGGTTAAGCGATAACAAGATTCTGGAGGTGGCTCAGAGGAAAAGTATGAGCCGGGTTCAGAGCCTGTCTCCAGTGAGTGAGGAGGAGTGGCTAGGAGGTGGCTGGATAACAGTGATTTGTAGGGATATAGGTGGTTGTCCCTCGAAGCCTGGGGCGGAGATGAGGCTACGGGGATCTGGAAGCAGCCAACACCCTGTCCTGGCCTTGTGACAGGGAGGGTTGGTGCGGGGAGATAAGCAGTCTTGGGAGGCATCTAAGTTTTAGTGAGGGCTAGAAGTTGGCCAAAACATCCTGGAAAAATGGTGGCAGTGTAGGAGAGTTGTTAACGGGGAAGTCAGGGCTCCAAACACACCAAACGGAAAAGTCTGTTCCTGTTCGTCTTCATCTCCACAAATGGATCGGGAACTTGAGCACTGTAGGGACTCGCTCTAATGTTGGCTGCTTAGGGAATAAGGACTACGCGAGGAGACTGGGTGCCAGAAACTGTGGTGCCAATGATTACCCAGAAATGGTTTCTTAAGGGCTGATCAACTTAGGTCAAGAACTAATTTTTCTCATTGGGCTGATGGCTAATAGGTACAGGGCTCCTTTTGGGGGCAACGGAAATGAGCTGGAATTGTAGTGGTGATGGTTACACAAGCTTGTGAATATACTAAAAGCCACCGAACGGTACACTTTAAAATGGTGAATTTTACGTTAAATGAATTACATCTCAATTAAAATATTTTAAAGCTAATTTACCTTTAAATCTTGTGTGTGTGTGTGTATGTGACTGTACCAGGTAGTACAGCTCGATGTGAGAGGCAACATGGTGAAACTTAACGATGGCTCTCAAATAACCTATGAAAAGTGCTTGATTGCAACAGGTGAGTATTCCTGGAGATGACTTTCTTTCCTGATACATAGCTCATTCAGGTTTCAGTATAGAAGGTGTTACTTAATCTAAAGAACACCGAAACCCAGACTCTGAAGTGGGTGTCTTTGTCTTCATGCAAAGCCCGGCTAATGCCAGGCATCCCATCAGCAGCGCTTCTGGATTACCCTTGCTGTTCCTTCCCCGAAAGGCTTGGGTGGGTATTAAGGAGAATTGCCTTTTTTTACTCTCCCTTCTTAGCCCCTGCACTCTGCCCTGTGCCCTGAAAGCGATATAGCCTTGTGGGTTCATGGCCCATTCTAATCAGAAATCAAGAAAAGAGACTGTAGCAGTTGTTTAAACAAAGTAGTTATGCTATCTGGTGAGAAACTAGTGAAAGAGAACCGGGAAGCAGAAAGTGAGGCCTTGTGACCATCTGTGAGGAAGGCGGGCCCTTTGAAGAGACACTCTTAAATGTGCTTCTCAAAGGAAATTGATAAAAGCCTGCTGTGAGTTGCAGCAAAACAAGGCTGTTGGCTGTGGCACCAGCAGGAACACACACGCCACAGCATCACCTTTGTGGGGGGATAGTTTGGGCTAGCTGTTGCTTGTTGGGCTAAAGGCTTTTTCTCCCCTTATTTCCAGGAGGCACTCCAAGAACTCTGTCTGCCATTGATAGGGCTGGAGCAGAGGTGAAGAGTAGAACGACACTTTTCAGAAAGGTAACTGTCTGCTTTGGGGCTTTTGTTGTGTCAGTTTTGAAGAGGTAGCATAATCTTGTGGTCCCCAAGTACCCACACGGACTTGGGAGATTCGACATCTATTTCTGGCTCACGTACAGACGGGTTATTTGGCCTTGAGCAAAGTCACTTCCTCTTTCTGCACCTCAAATACCTTGCTTGAGGGTTTTAAGCTCCTAGGAGAAAAATACATTTAGTGTTCTTATTGCTTGCTCTAGTCCCTTCCGATTGCCCTTCTATAGTTATTTTTTTCCTGATGCACTTGAGTCATTGGAACTCCTTATAGCCTCTTGGCATTTTTCATTGCAAGTTCTATAGTGGAGACTTTGGGGAGAAAAGCTAAGAGTGCCTAAGTGAGGAAGGAAGGGGGGGTTGCTTCTTATCACTGTGCTTAGCTTATGAAAACTGCTGAAATTTTCTAGCCACTGTTATGGGCATTTGAAAAGATTTGTACTGTCCTTTAAGTTCTTTGCAGAACAAACTCTGTTGACCTCCGCACTACGAACATTTTGGACTGGATAATTGCTGTGAGGGACTGTCCTGTGGATTGTAAGGTGTTTAGTGGTGTCCTTGAACTCTGCCCACTAGCTACAAGCAGCACCTCCCCACCCCCAGTTGTGACAGCCAAAAATACCAGATGTCCACTGGGGTGAAGGGGCAAAACTGCTCCCAGTTGAACTTTTGCTAGAAGGAGTGTGACGCTGGAAAAAGAAATGTACATTAATAACATGGGCAATCCTGAAATGTGACTTCTATAGTTAACACTAACAAGCTGTGTGACCTTGAGCAAGTCACCTGTCCTCTCTGGGGTTCCCTTTTCTGATCATTCAGTTAAAATTATCTTCTATCAAGCGCTTAATATGGACACAGTTTTGTGTTAGAAGGTGCTTTTTTTATATATTATCGATTTTATCTCTCATTACAAAAAATCAGCTTCGCAGTAATTTTCTTCATTTTATAGTAGATGTAACTGAAGCATAGAAGGGGAAGTGGCTCGGTGAAGTGGCCTGGGCAATCAGTGGCCAAGTTGGATTTCAAACGCAGGCATTTCAGCTACAAAACCTATTTTATGGAAATAATATTCCCGGCTTCACTTATATGAGAAGCCAGTGCCCCCCCATAAGCTATGTAATTCTTTAATATAAAAGGTATTAAAATAAATAAAAACACCGCTTTAATGCTTAAAAATAACATATGAGCTATAATTGAGCCACTTTAAACAAGGAGAGTGTATGTGCACATTACAGTTGTCAAAGATTTAGGAGAAAATGCTTCCTGGTATTATCATCCTGTACCCCCTTGGGAAATCAGTGGACTAAACTTGTGTGATCCTGCAGATTGGAGACTTTAGAACCTTAGAGAAGATTTCCCGGGAAGTCAAATCGATTACGATTATTGGTGGAGGCTTCCTTGGTAGCGAGCTGGCCTGCGCTCTTGGCAGAAAAGGTGAGTATTAGGGAGTGTCCACCATTTTTTTCCTCCGATCTAATAGCACATGCTTTTGGGGGCTCTCACAAATTCCAGAGGTGCGTTTGCTAGGATCGGTAGAAAAAGTTTGACTAAGGTTTATATTGTAAGAAGCTAGCTCTGCGCTTAGTTCTGATGAGGGATCTTTTAGCGACCACAGAGCTGTTATGTGAGCAGCCGAGCAGCAATGCTTTCTTTCCTTTTCTCCAGCTTCCAGGCCAAGAGTCCTTAGCAATAAAATGTTAAGGAAAGTAAGTTATTAAGATGGTAAAGGCAGTGTAAACTACAGAGGTGTACATATCTTTGAACTGTGCTCCCCGTAAAAGCCAAAGACTTCCTTCAGATACATGATGGTTCCCAGCTTGACATATCTGTGAGTTCCAGTCCGAATGTTTCATGGCACCCATTTTTCCTAAGCCGTGTGAAATCAGGGCATCTTCTCAGGAGGGCGCTTACTATTCAGAGGTCCCAAGGCACTTACATAAACCTGTGGTGAGGCCTGAGCGCCTGTGCACTGAGTTCGCAGTATGCAGTCCAAACCAGGGACAACAGTTCTGGCACCTGTTGTATTGGCTTTGTGAATGCCCTCGTGCCCCAGTGCCCCACAAATGGGAGCTCTAGCCCAGGTCAAAACATTGCCCTTTCCACAGTAAATGGCTGCCTGCTCGCTGCTCCTTTACTTCTCTCCCTGTCTTGGGACTAGCTTTTGCCTCTGGCTACCCCTACTCGTTTTCTTTTTCTCAGCTCGAGCCTTAGGCACTGAAGTGATTCAGCTCTTCCCTGAGAAAGGAAATATGGGAAAGATTCTTCCAGAATACCTCAGCAACTGGACCATGGAAAAAGTCAGACGAGGTAGGGAGACTCTTTCCACGTGCTGCCACTCTTTCCTTTGAGTAAGGCCTAATGCAGCGTTTACTTCTTTGGGAACCCCTTTGACATAAGCGGTATCGTCCGGCAGATGAAATGTTTCCACCGTTTTCCAGCCAGCCAAGTTCATATAGTTGTTCTGAATCTTATGCACCAAATTCCCAGAAGTGCTGAAAATGAACTGCGGATATAGGTTCTTGCAGTTCTCCAAGATTGCCTGCATATGGGTGATTACTGGCGTTAAGATGGGATACCTCTAGTCAGCTTCCCTACTTTCCACAAAGGTGGAAGGCTCGCAGGCTCAGCCTCAGGTGTTGTTTGCCTTTACAGAGGGGGTAAAGGTGCTGCCCAATGCTATTGTGCAATCAGTTGGAGTCAGCGGTGGCAAGTTACTCATCAAGCTGAAAGATGGCCGGAAGGTAAGGAGGGGGAGGAAGGCCGTCTGAAGACCTTCCAGCCCTCCCTTCCCCCTTCCTCATTCTTACTCCTTCATTTGATACCAGTAGATTAGTTTTCTTGGCAGCCACCATTAACCTGTCATGATTTTCTGAATGAACTGTCCCTGTGTTAAAATAAGAATGATGAGAGCCAGAGTAGACACCTGTGACCCACTTTCCCATCTCCCTTTCCTATCTTATCACAGATTTTTGAGACCTGACTAAGGTGACAGGTTTCTCTTCGGGTGATATGGGGTATGTGTGTGAGGAGCGGGAGACTTTATGAAATAGAACTTAAAATCTATTTACCGGAGGTCAGTTAACCAATGATTTTTTTTTTTAAATAAAGCCCTGATTCTTAATGACATCATGTGCAGTTGTTACGTCTACAGGCATACAGAGAAACTGTAGTAATTAACTGAATTATGTCTTTTTTTTTCCTCAGGTAGAAACTGACCACATAGTGGCAGCTGTGGGCCTGGAGCCCAATGTTGAGTTGGCCAAGACTGGCGGACTAGAGATAGATTCAGATTTTGGTGGCTTCCGGGTAAATGCAGAGCTCCAAGCACGCTCTAACATCTGGGTGGTAAGTATGCTACCAGTACATTAGCAAGACCAGGCACAGTTCCTTGTCCGCAATGTTAAGAGCAAATCTACACGGTGGGGTGCTAAAGTTCATTAGTAGCTTAGCGCAAGAGGGTCGGAGTATTTAGAAGCCATGGGTAGAGAACGGATACTTATGAATTGCTTGATTTACAAGATCAGGTATGGTCTCACGCTGCAAGCTAGTGGAAAAGGAAATGAACAGTGTGCATACCTACAGAACTAGAGCTCTTCCAGTATTGCTGTTGGCAGCAGCAGTCAGCATTAGCCTGGTGGGTGTGTGCACAGCTTTTAGACAGATCTGCTGTTCCCTCTGCCTGAACATGAGTCCAGGGATTGGAAGATGAGGCAGTTTTATGATATTCTCTACAAAAGAAAGTTACTCTGTTTTATTTTCCTTGAGAATTATTTTTAGCTGTTTTAAACAATCTGATGTGACACAAACAAGACTATAGTATGTAGGGACCATGAGGTAATGTCCCCATTGTTAGAGAATTACAAGTGTATTGTGTTTGATTGTGGACTCTACAGCAAAGGACATAGGAACTTTGAAGGGTATTTTCCCTTACAGCTTTTTTTTTCAAAGATAAAATGTACTGGATTTTTTAAGAAACTTGTTATAAAAGAAAAGCATACTCAATATGGAAGACAGACGAGAAGGAGAAAGGGAGATACCACCTAGAAATCACCTGCAGCAACCACTGGTTTTTTGTTGGTTTTTTTGTTTTGTTTTGTTTTGGTTTGGTTTTTGGTTTTTGGTTTTTTGGTGTTTTTTTTTTTTTTTTTTTTTTTTTTTTTTTTTTTTTTTTTTTTTTTTTTTTTTTTTTTTTTTTTTTTTTTTTTTTTTTTTTTTTTTTTTTGGTGTATTTACTTCCCTTCATTTTATTGTGCATAGATTTTTTTTTAGTTGTAAATCATCATGGCTAGCATACTATGTATGAATATTTATATTCTTTTCTTTTTCACTTGACAGTATATTTTCCACATTGCTTCAGATTCTGTAAACAGTTTAATGACTGTATAATATTCCATTAAGTGGATTTCATAGTTTATTTCACTATTGCTCATGTGTTGCATTTTTAGGGAAGTCTTTGGGGAAATCTGAATAACCACAAAGGTGAGCAGAGGGTTGGAGAGGTCACGTACCACCTCCTTCATGAAACTGGCCTCATGTACCTCCAACCGTGGGTTCTCTCCCTTTGAAACAGTGAGCTCACTTCATGTGTACCTCTCAGATGGCACATTTCTTGTTTGCATTGCACTGCAGTGAAGAGCAATGCTGCACCTCCCTCAACTAGGTTACACACTACTTGGGGCAAGCAACCCAGACAGTATAATGCTTTGGACAGAATACGAACTCTATATATATTTGTTGAATGAATGAATGAATGAATACTGATTAACCAAAAAAACCTTATCTTGGAAAAGAGTTCTACGTAAGAGGCACGCACATCTAAAAACTCGTTTCACCCTGGCTGGTGTGGCTCAGTGGATTGAGCGCTGGCCTGCGAACCAAAAGGTTGCCCGTTCAATTCCCAGTCAGGGTACATGCCTGGGTTGCAGGCCAGGTCCTATGTTGGGGGTGTGCAAGAGGCAACCACACATTGATGTTTCTCTCACTCTCTGTCTCTAAAAAATAAATAAATAAATAAACTCTTTTTAAAAATAAATAAAAATTGGTTTCCACCCATAGGAAAGAATATTCCGCAAATCATGGTTATTAAATATCCTGTCTCTGTTAAGGGCAAAATGAGAAGAAGTACGTACGAGCTAGAGCATAGAAGATTTAGGTTAGCTTTGTGGAAACATAGGATATTTTTTTTTAATGGAATCTCAACTATTTTTGATAGTGTATATATGATTCTGGCCTGTAGATGGAAAACATTAATTAGGTGACATCACAAGCGTTTTTGAGCCCCAAAAGTTTATGTTCTGTCTTTAACTTGCTTTTTTTAATCACATGCTTATGTAATGTATTTGTCTCCAAAGGCAGGAGATGCCGCATGCTTCTACGATATAAAGTTGGGTAGGAGGCGGGTAGAGCACCATGATCATGCTGTTGTGAGTGGAAGATTGGCTGGAGAAAATATGACTGGAGCTGCTAAGCCATACTGGCATCAGTCAATGTTCTGGTAATAGTTCTGTGCCTTGAGGACTGAACTGGTTCGAACACAGCATTAATGGAGCCAGAGTTATTATTTGGTTTCCTTATGGGGGAGTTCATTTTATATGGGTGTGGGATTCCAACTCGTGTCTACACGTTCTACCCCAAAGCAGCCTTCTGGTAGAAGGGTCCCATTTGGCATAACTCAGACTAGCTGAATGAATGGAGAGGGCATCAGCACTTCTGTCAAAATAGCTCAGAGTTCAAACTGTAGTAGACGGTGCAAAAGTGTACTCGTAGGTATAGAAAGCAGTTGTATTTTAATTTGTTCATTGCTGCTAACCCTGATGAGCCTTACATGCTGACCAAAATCGGGCAGCCCACTCCTTTGTAACCCTTAAGGTCAAGAGTTCAAAGTCAGGCCCATATAGGCAGTTCTCTGGGTAGCAAAAAGTTAGCAGTGGACGTCCCTGAGTACTGGGGCTGGCCCTGTTTGCCACACTCTCATCTTGTTGATTCGAAAGATGGGGTAC
This sequence comes from Mormoops blainvillei, assembly GCA_004026545.1. NCBI lineage: Eukaryota > Metazoa > Chordata > Mammalia > Chiroptera > Mormoopidae > Mormoops > Mormoops blainvillei. The sequence continues at coordinate 63,908 of PVJD01006177.1, read as the reverse complement.
ATAAAAACCCAAAGGTTTCAGAAACCTCTAAGGGAAATTCTTAGCTGGTGAGAATACATTTTAGGATGATCACACACACAGTGTTATGAGTGGGCGGCAAAAGCATAGCAGATGGATTTCAGGGTCAATACATATAAGCTAATGCAGTTAGGAAAAAAGTAGTCCATAGCGATACAATTATCAGCTAGGTCTCAAGAACAGAAAGCAAGAAGTCATTGTAGACTGTTCCTTGAAGACACCAGTCCAGTGAGCTTCTGTGGCCAAGAAGAGAACAAAATGTAGAGCACCAGAAACGAAACAGCTTGAGTACCCTAGATGATTACAAAACCATGGTGTGTCTGTGCTGTAAATATTCTGTGAAGTTCCTAGCATATTAAGAACAGGTGATGATGATGACAAAGAAACTTTCAAAGAATAGTTAAAATAAAATGCCCAAGTGGGCGAAGGTACCTTTTTATAAGAAGCATTCTGACCTTGAAAAATGAAGGCTAAGAGGAAATACTCTCAGTTAGGGAAACCATAAAATATCTCAGGTTCTGGATTCCATAAATATGGATCACTCTCTAAAGCTTCTAGAAGGCAGTTTTAGGACAAGTTAAAGGAAGGTAGTAAATACTAAATGTGGGGAACCCATCGCTCCCCAAGTGTGGTATGGGATAAAAGCATGACTAAAGTGAAGAAAATGTAGAATGTTGTATGGACATGTGATATGTATAATGAATTCTTAAGGAACATGAAAATTGCTTAGGAGAATCATGCATTCTCACAATTATTCCCAAGTGCCCTAGGAAGAGGCAGAACAATTTGGCGTTTCCCTTGTTGTCACATATAAAGTTCTTTGGTTGGCATAAAAGTGCAGCGTCTTAGAAAAAAATAAAGAATGTCCTACTGTGTCATTCTTTACAGTCCCACGACAGAACACCCTCTTCTCTCTCCTTCCTTAGGAGTGATCTGGGCCCCGATGTTGGCTATGAAGCTATTGGTCTCGTGGACAGTAGTTTGCCCACAGTTGGGGTTTTTGCAAAAGCATCTGCCCAAGACAACCCGAAATCTGCCACAGAGCAGTCAGGTAAGGAAGACCAACCGCTTCCCTTGGAAGAGTATTGAGAAGCAGTGGTCCACATTCTCCTGCACAAGGGGTTTCTGTATTGGCCAGGGAGGACTGTCGGTGAAAGCCTCTCTTCGTATGTGCTTCAAAATAAAACGAAACCCACCCTGGCTGGTGTGGCTCAGTGGATTGAGCGCTGGCCTGCGGACCAAAGGGTCACCGGGTCGATTCCCCAGTCAGGGCACATGCGTGGGTTGTGGGCCAGGTCCCCAGTAGGGGGCGTGAGAGAGGCAACTGATGTCTGTTTCTCTCACACATCATTTTTTCCCTCCCTCTCTTTCTCCCTCCTCTCCCCTCTCTCTAAAAATAAGTAAATAATCTTTTTTAAAATGAAATAAACCAAACCCAAAGTCCCTCACTCTTTAGTGGTCTGAGAGCTGGCAAAACAGGTCAAAGCAGAGGCACAGATATTGTGGGTCTACATCCTAGACTCTGGACTGTGGCTAGCTCAACTACTCTGTTGTTTAGTTTGTCTCTAGGGAATAGAAAGACTTACATGATAAAGGAAACCTGAACTTGTTAGATGTTTTCTGTTTCATTTTGTTTTGTTTTGTTTTTAAGATTTTTTTAAATTTATTTTTCGAGAGAGGGAAAGGAAGGGAGAATAAGAGGGAGAGAAACATAGATCTGTGAGAGAAACATCGATTGGTTGCCTCTCACACGCCCCCAACTGGGGACCTGGCCCACAACCCAGGAATATGCCCTGACTGGGAATCGAACTGGTGGCCCTTCAGTTTGCAGGCTGGTGCTTAATCCACTTAGCCACACCAGCCAGGGCTTGTTTTTTCATCTGCTTCTTCTTCTTCCTGCTAATCCTAAGAACTAAGCCTGAGAGCCTTAGTTTGGGACCTACTGTCCTCCATGGGCCCTGGGAAATGAAGTGAGCTGAGTAAATCTTGAGCTACCTCTAATTCCATTTATCAGATCTTAATGCCAGGTTTTCTTTAGATGGGAGGCACCTCTCAGAATGAATTTCTCTCCCACATGTATCTTTCATTAACTCTTAGGCCTGTTTTCTCTCCCTTCCGTGACCTTGGCTGAAGTTATTTAACCCCCATGTCCTCTTGTCAGAGGCATTTCAAGGACCAGTTGCTCTTTAAGAAGGAGAAAACAAGACATTATATGGATATGTAGGTCCTTTTTCTGTGTAATCCAAGTTGATTACATACACCCCCCTCCTTAATTCTGACCTCTCCTGGGAAGTAGATCCAGGAGAGGGACCTAGGGACTTACAAACTCCAAGTCACTGCTGTGTCCCCTGGAGCAGCATTAGTTGGAACTTGGCTGTTCTCAGAAGACAAGGCGCCCCCTCCCCATGCTGCCCCCTGTGCCCACCCTCACCAGGAGGAAACAGCGCCACTGATTTTCCATATGGAAATGCCTTCTCCTGCTTTGGCCAGAGTGTGTCTGCGGTGGCAGCGCACAACAGAACTTCCCGCTATGATAGCATCGTTCTATCTCCGCTCTGTCCAGTATATTAGCCACTAGCCACATGTAGCTGTTTAGCACTCGAATTGTGGCTAGTGTAAATGAGGAACTGAACTTTATGTTTTATCTAATTTTAATTAAAGGATTTGGGAATTTAATTAATTTTAACTGGAATAGTTATTTGTGGCTAGTGGCTACTGTACTGGACCAAGTAACTCTAGAATGCTTCTCAGAGGACAGGAGCAAGTCCTTTACAATTTGAAGAAATCCAGATACCAGAAAATATCCAGAGCATAAATTTAAAATGAGATACTAAGGGAGGGAAGTTTTTAGTCAGACTGATGCAGTGCCCACGAGCTGGCGAGGAAGGACTTTCGCGGCCTTTGTCAGTGAAGAGGGGCTGAAGAAGGCCGGTTTTCACTGAGAGGGCACAGAAAAGCAAATCATCTAGAAGCAGCTTGGAGCAGGTACCGAAAGACATTTTCCTTCTAGGATTTTCCAAGCTCATAATAACTGACTTTGTTTTGTTTGACCATTTGTTTTGGGGCTTGGCCACAGGGACTGGTATCCGATCAGAGAGTGAGACGGAGTTGGAGGCCTCAGAAATCACCGTTCCTCCCAGCAGCTCTGCAGTCCCCAAGGCCCCTGCGGAAGGGGAGGACTATGGCAAAGGTGTCATCTTCTACCTCAGGGACAAAGTGGTGGTGGGAATCGTGCTGTGGAACGTCTTCAACCGAATGCCAATAGCAAGGAAGGTTAGTGCCTGTCGGGGCTCTCGGAGGAAGATGCGAGGAGCAGGCTAAAAAAACATTCTCGTGATTTTTATTTTTCATCAGGTACCCTGATCTGGTATAATTTGACCAGGCACCCAGGTCAAATTGTACCTGAGCAGAACACAGATACAGCCTTGACTCAAGAACGTTTCTCTTTCACTTGGGATCTGGCTGGGTGGCCTGGGAGTTGGCACACGCTCATCTGGGGCTAGCGGAAAGCCGTCCCCGCAACGCCCTCCCGTTGCGCCTCGGGCTGCCCCATTGCGCAGCCCGGCCAGAATGCGCGTGGAGTGTTAGTGACCCCCTGTTCCTCTCTCCCTCAGATCATTAAGGATGGTGAGCAACACGAAGATCTCAATGAAGTAGCTAAACTATTCAACATTCATGAAGACTGAAAGCCCCCAGTGGACTAGGCAAGCACTTCGCTGTCCCTGACAGCAGCTTGGATGACTAAAGGAGCATTTTGTATTCAGCAAGCTTCCTCTGTGTGTATGAGTGTGAATGGTCATGTCCTCTGTGAATATTTCAACGATGTAGGCAGATTCTTAATGTTTACATCATTAAATAAAATCTGATTCTTCTAAATTAAATTCTGCTCTCTTTGAAAGGGAGCGGGTGGGTGAAGGGAGAAAATATTATATCAGAGAGCAAGTAAATTGGAGCTACTACCCAGTGTGTGATTTTTCTCATCCTAGTATTATTCCCTGATCCACACTCTGAACTCCTTTCAGTTCCCCAGACTTCTCTCTTGCCCCTGCGGGCCTCTCTGTGTACGCCAGCGGAGGCCCCTGCCCACAGTGCTTGCCCCTTTTCCCCTCCTCTGGGGTAGGTCCTGGTCTCTGCGAAGACTTTTCCGACCCTTCCAAGCCTGTTCCTTGCTTATGTCTCACTGCTGGTCTGTGGCTTCCTGGAAGACGGAATCATGCCTTTAATATCTTGATCTTGGTTGTGTCTCCAGAGCTTAGCGTAGAGTCTGGCTCACAGTAGGTGCTTCATAAATCAGTGTTGACTAAGCGAACACAGAAGCGTATGGAATAGACTCCGCTTTACCTGGAACAGCACCTGTATGTGCCACCACCCACCCCAACCCCCATCCCAGAACCGAATAGGTCTTGGGCAGGGGTGGGGTAGGTAGAAAGGACATTTACTACAAACAGAGACAAGGGTTCAGAGATCTGGTACTTTGTGGCTAAACCTGGAAACTGACTCCTTGAGGGATCATGATCTCCTGACTCCTGTACCCACTGTACCCCAAACTAAAAATCTGTTCTCTCCTAACCCCTTTTTATCTAAGATAGGTTTACGGGCATATCTCACTTTATAGATGGTTTCCTGGAAATAGAGGTCAGAGTTTCATAAGTCAACTCATTTTTGTTTTGCATTTCAAGCTACCTAAACTTTTAAAAATCAAAGCTTACTTCAATTAAGAGGAAAGTTTTAGCACTTACAGGAGTCCAATTATGAATCATTTTGTAAAGAGAAAATTATGACCAGTTTGGATTTTTTAAAATAATTGAGTTTGTTTAAAGGGAGTTACAGCTACAATGAAATTCCTTTTGAACACTAGAATGGACCAATGTCCACTTTACAAATGAATTGTACTAGAACAGTTTATACTGTATGTATACACGTTTGGTGAAATATAACCTGACACATGACATATCCGAATCCATAAGTAGAGAACTCATCTAGTATCCTGTGAGATAGGATTCATTATATGGTAATAATTGTTGCTTACAAAGATGGTGGTAAGAAACTGAAGTGTTTCACAAATCATTTCAAAAAAGATCAAATTGTAATTTATCTTGTTTTAGCATTATGTATAGTTTAATTCTTTGACAGTTGTGATCCTTGTATGGAATGTCATTGTAATTCAGTTAATTAAAATGAAATAATCTGATTATCTAATCAGTATTCATTGAGTGCCTACTATGAGCCAGGTGGATGTCAGAAAAGGAAGATGGAGAAAACATGGCCACTTCTCCTAAGAAACCCCTGGCGTCAGTGAGGAAGGCAAACGTGTGCACACAGAAGTATGATATAGTGAGATGTATCCATAGAAAGACACACAAAAGTACTGCGGACACACCAATGTGAGCATAGAGATCAAGCAGAGCATCCAACCTTAGTCAACCAGTACTGCTACATCACTTCCTAAAGCATCAGTCAGTCTGTGCCCCGCACCCGACCCCACCCGCCTTGTTGAAGAACATACAGTGACACCCTGTCACCAATCACATGAAGTCCAAAGTCGTCCACAGTGCTCCTGATCTCGGCCCACTCTGCCCTGTCCAGTCTCCATTCCCATGACTTCATACACATGTGCATGCACATGTATACATCTGGTTTATTGCCACTTTTAAACCTTTGTTCATGCTCTTCACATCTGAACACCATCCCTATTCCCTTTTTAAAAGATTATTTATTTTTAGGGCGAGGGGAAAGGAGGGAGAAAGAGGGAAAGGGGCATTCATCAGTTGCCTGTCACACACCCCCAGCTGGGGACCCAGCCCACAACCCAGGCCTGTGCCCTGACTGGGGGATTGAACCGGCGACCCTTTGGTTCTCAGGCCAGCGCTCAATCCACTGAGCCACGCCAGCCAGGGCCCCTATTCCCTTTCACCTGTCCAAATCCTGCTCCTCTTTCAAGGCCCAAATGAAATCCCACCTTGGTGACATGGTACCAGTTGGACTAGTGCCCGTGAATGATTTCATCTCTGAACTCCAATTGCACTTACTGCCTTCGAACTTGATTGTGCTTTAAGTCATTCTCTGCATTATTAGTGCTCATTGCCTAAATTGATTGTAAGCTGTCCCAGAGCAGAGACTTTTTGTCTCAGGACGGGGACAGCGTGCCCCACCCCCAAGACACTGGCAAAATGCTGAGCAAGTGCTTGGTTGCTTGGTTGGATGATGCCAGATAACAGGGCTTACTATAAAAAGGAACCTCTGCCTTGCAGCCTCTGTTGCCTATAATCCAGGTTATGAGACCCGCATCACTTCACCCACTGCTGTAACTTGCCACTAAAACCAAGGATCACACGGACCGATTTCTGACTGTACAGACGAGCAGTGCCAGTTGAGGTTTGGCCCTCGATAGCCAGCCTGTAATTAGCTTGGCCACAGCACAGCACAGAACAGGGCTAGTCACACCCTGCAAAGGAGAGTTGGGGCTCTGCCAAAATATCAAGCATTTGCAACCCACCTACTTCACTAACCTCGCGTTTCTTTGCCAGTTTACGAATGCTATCCTATGGCACCACAGCACGTCTTCATGATGGCACTGGCCTTTGCCTGGCCACTTGTGAGGCACAGCAGGAGATGTTCTCATACTCCAGCTTGAGAGATGGACCTGAGGGAAGGAAGTGTGTTTGATTGGAAAAAGGTCAGAGTAAGCCTCTTAGTGGAGGATGAGGTCAACATATGTGACTTTGTTGTTGTTGTTTTAATTAACAGGGTCTGTTTTGGAGACAAGAAACTAAAGCAGAAAAAGCTGGGGGTGGGGAATCTACAGTGACCTACTGCAGGCTGCTTCCTTGAAGGAAAGTCAGCCCCTCTAGAGACCCGTTTATACAAAAGAACCCTCCCCTCCCTTCCACCACTACCCCTTCCCTTTCCCGCTTCTCTCAAGTTTGGCTGCAGCGATATCCCCTGTCCTTCCCTGACTCCACCTAAAGTTGGGCACCCTTGTTGCCCTAGAGATTGTTAGGACTCAATCCCAGTGCCTTGCTCTCCGAGGAGAGGGGAAGTCGTGCTGGGCCCAGAGGTGAAGCAGGACTGCCTCTGGCCTCTTTCCCATCTTATCAGGGAATTTCTGGCAGGCACAGACACATGTACACAAAACCACACACAGAGATACACAGCACAAGCCAGTTATGACGTTCCCCTGCCTGGCTGGTTCTACAGATGTGTGTGACTAGGTCAGAGTACAGGGAGGGTCTAAATATTTAGATACTGAACTGCCAGGCCGTGGTAGGAAAACAGGGATCATCTCAAAATGAACATTTTGAAAAAGAAACAGCCGCCGACATCCAAAAGCTGACCTGGGACTGTCAGCTAGGCCTTGGTGTTGCTACAAACTGGCCTGGCACTCACTGCTAGGCCTGGGTGTTCTGCTGAACATAAACAGATCCATGACATTACCATCATACAAGGCTGCTCTGACCATGGTGGACCTAGACAAAAACAAGAGGAATCCATAATCATGTGTAAACACAGACAAAAACGTGAACGTTGCCCAAACCACAGAAATGATCAAATACACTCCCCCCCTTTCCTAACTAATCTGAGAGACAGCTGCTTCCTTACCAGTGACAGCGTTAGCTTCACTGACAAATTGACAGTAGAGCTTCACTCTAGTCTGTCCCCCTAATGGATAAGATTTATTTAATAAAATACTCGGTCACTGAACTTGCCTGCTCCCTGACAGCATCCAGTCCAGAGCAAAGCCCAGCTTCCTTAAACCCTCCTGAAATCACCCAGGCCAGCTCAAACCCTATTGAGTCCTTTCTAGCACGCTCTTCCTCAGATACTCCATGGTTCCCCGCAGTGTGCATCCCCCCTCTCTGCAGTGAGCATAAACCCAACTTGTTCAACCACAAGAGCCTCCTAGTAGTGGTCTCTGGATAATGGGCATTGACAATCTGGTGACAGAGAACCAAAGTATCTTCCAGAGGCCCAGTACAAGGCAGAGACCCCTGTGAATTTTGCCTAGTTTTGTACCTTCCTGAAGACCTTATCTAGTCCCAGTAGAGTCTCCAAGGTCTGTGTCTGAGCTGGGAAAAGCCAACGGTCATGTCTGGGACAGAGGCGCCTGGCTTCCCAGGCAGGTTTCCACCTGCGATGTTGCAGCACAACACAGAGATGCTTCTGGAGGAGCACCTAACAAGGGTGTTGAATTTATGAATGCACACATACATCAATAAGTGTATTTGTTGGTCAGCTAGCAAACATTTACTGTGCAGCTACTGCATACCATGGTACAATAGTCCCTGGAGATAAGAAGATGACTAATGCAGTCCCTGCTCTCAGTAGCTTTATAACCTAGAAATGGACACAGGTCAGAGAAACTATCAGTGCAGCATGAGTCCTGGGAGTATGGTGTGTGAGTTCAGATTGGAACTTCTTTACTCCTCGGACTGCTTATGGTTCTGCTTCTATCTAGTCTAGGCTTTTCTTTCACCAACCGAATTATGGTTCTTCTTCCATTCTGTGGTTGTATCTTCTCTTTCATTTCTGGAAACAGAATGCGAATATGTTCACTATGCTTAAATGAATATGTTAATATGCTTAATACAGAGCTGACATTCAAAGAGAGTACTCCCCCTTCTCTTCAGTTTTCCTAAATCCCTTCATTTTCTCTGCTTCCTCTCAGGATCTCTGCAGGTACCCCTTCCTGTTCACCTTCTCCGTGTTTCTTGCTCAGGTTCCAGTAAGTGCTCCCTGTCTGTGTGTTTTTTCCCAAAGAGGAACACTCTTCTGGATTTGAGTCTCGATTCTACCAGTCACTCCTGGAGGACATGGGCAGCCACTTTCCTAAGTCCCAGCAGCCTCATCTGTAAAATGAGGGAACCAAATCATCTCCGCTGTCAGCTCTAGCCTCCTGTGTATGGCAAAGTCTTTTGGGTGCTTGCATAGAACTTTCCTCATCTTTCCATTGACTCAGTTGCCTTTGATCTCGGAGGTTGAGCACAGATGCTAATGGGACCCAAAGCCCTTGGCAAGCACCTCCCCACATTGCCTCTGCTGTCCCTTTGGCTCAACTAGATTTACAGGTTTAGTTTTGTGTTTGTGGCTTATAATTTTTCTTTGATCTAACAAGTTACACCTTGACCTAGGACCCCTAGAAATAGTACCATTGCCTTATTTGCTGTCCATGGAGAGTATGGCAGCCTCAAAACTAGCTCCATGAAGGGCGGCATCCTTCGGCCCCTAAAAAGTTTGGCTTCGAGCTCAGAATTTCCCCAGTAAGGCTTTATGGCTGGACTATTCTCAGCCATTATCCTGGCACATACATTCCTACCCAACCATTTAATGGCTCCAATCCCTGAGAAACACACCCTGCAGTGCTGGTGGTTGGGCAGCTGCCATAACCCAGGGCAGCTCTCAACTTCGTGCTGAGAGAAGAGCTCAGAACCCCTACCCCTGACGCCCTAAAAGCCCCAGAACCAGCATGTTTACCCCCTTTGCTTTTAGTTCATGGCCATTTCGACACTGGCCACGGCCTTGGCAGAGCCCTGCCCAAAAGTGCAGCGACAAGTGAGCCAGGAAGCTTGCAAGCTTCTACAGCATCTGGTTCTTGGGTCTTACCGTAGAGACCAAAGAAAACTGCATCCAATGCCATGATTTGCTGGGTGGGAAAAGATGCCTAAGGATCACTGCCCTCTGGAGGGAAAGGGGAGCTTTCAGTGTTTCAGAGGAGACCAGCAGAGCTCCTCCAGCCTGAAGCCTTCCCTGGCCCTGGCCTGAGGCCCTTAGCCTCGTTGTTGAGACTAACATCCCAAACAACCAGTGTGAGATTCTGGTCTCCCACTCCAGTGGGAGCCCTCAAACTAGGGGCACAGTAGGATGGCAGGTGGTGAAAACAGAGAATCCTTGGCTTCAAAGTCACCCCCACCTCAACTTAGGCCAGGCCAGTACCAAGTTCTGGGAGGAAGGGCCATAGTGACCTCTCAGATAATCAGCCTGACTTAATGCAAAGGTCGAGGGCAGCTCAAGGCTCAGAGCACTCCACACTGGATCCTATGGTGGCATAAGCTCTGTGTGCTGGTCTGTTCATTGGAACAGTAGGTTCCAAAGAAGAGACCTCAGCTTCCAAGTGACCTTCCCAGACAGTTCTGAAGCACTGGGGAGGGAAGGAAATCCCCGGGCGCCCACCTCTCAGCAGGTGCTCCCCGTGGGAAGTGGATAATTGCAAAAGGATACCTTAGTGGGTGTTTTGCTCAGAGTTAGGAATATGCAGTTCCCTCTCTGGCATTTCCTGTGCGGCCCAGAATGGCGCAAAGTGGCTGGGCCGTGACAGAAGCGCAGAGGTCTCCACGGGGACTCTCTCCCACCACTTCCATCCCAGCTGCCCCACTGAGTCTTTTCCCGGGAGCCTGGAGCCGCCCTTGCACGCCTGACGAGGCGGGAGGAAGGGGGAGGGGCTGGCAGGGGCAAGAAAGCAGGGATCGAGGGGAAGTTTCAAGGGGTGTGCCGGGGAGTGGGGGAAGTTCTCATGAGTCAGCGGATCGGGCTCAGTGTGACTTCACTGCTTCCCAAGAAGAGGAGCCCGGGGCATGAAGCTGCTGGGAGTGCAGCAGCAGGAGCGTAAGGTCGGAGCCGCCGGCTGCCTGTGCCGTGAGAGTGCTAGACGGGCTCGAGGCTAGCCAGGCCGTCTGGGGCTGGGGCAGTGTGGGGAAGGCACGCGCGAGCCAGGAAGGCTGTGGGCGGGGGAGCTGACCTCTCCCCCACCCCCCGGACGCCAGTTCCCTCCTGGGCCTCAGACGCAGCGTGGCGTGCATCCCCCCTGCAGGTGGCGCTGCGGAGGCGCCCTGGGCGCTGGTCTGGAGGTCTGGGGCGGAGCTCAGCCCGCGGGGATATGAGCTTTGAAAGGCGAGCTAGCGGAGAAAGGGGGTGGCCAGGCAAAGGCGGGAGGGGCCGCCAGAACCCCCTCTGCTCTAGGGCCCGGTGGTCACCCCACGTAGTGGGAGATCCGGAGATCCTACCTGCTGTGCTAGCGCCCAGGCTTGGGGCTGGCTCAGGCACGCTTCTAATAGTCCCTCGGGCCACCTTCCTGGCCCGGTGGCGCTTCGGGCAACTCATCTTCAGAAAAGGGAGTGCGGTTTCGAGATGTCTTTCCTCTCCGTGGACGTGGACGGTGCTCTTGACCCGCGGGCAGTAGAGTGGAAACTTTGAGTCGCGTCTTGGGCGTTGGGGGTGGGTTTTCCTGAACAGCGGCTCTCTAGCTTGGCACCCCTGAGACCCAGAATGCATCTCCTGGACAGGGATAGACTGTGGCTGGTGCTGCGACGCAGCCTGGGGCCAGGTCTTCGCCTAGATGAGGGGTTGAGACCCAGCCTTGGGCTTGGATGTAGGGCGATAGTTAAGGATTCCATGCTTGTCAATCCGGTAGTCAGCAGCCATAAAGAAAAAAAAAAAAGCTAAGAGGCCTATCTGGGGCTCAAGCTTATAACCTTGGCTCCGGTAGGTAGAACTTTGTGTCCTACCTCCTTGCAGGTAGGGCCTGAGCCCTGGAAGTCATTATGCTGTTGACCTCGTATTGGTTCATGATTATGTGGTGGCTGTTTAGTTAATATATTGAGATTATCAGGGCACAAAAATAACCTGTGGCCAGACACCTTTAGGCTGAAAAACGAAAGTTGTTGGAGCTCCTTTCTCACCCTTTTCAGGGGCTCCAGTGGCTATCCCCATGATAAAACTTTACGTATGTACAAAGTGCATCTCTCTTTTCTGTGCCAAGATATAAAAGCTTTACCCTGTATTAGTGTTCTGGGTGCCTCTTCTCCTTGTTTTCAGGGTGTTCAAAGCCATCTGAGAAAGTTATCTAAGGATTTTCCATAAAGAAGAGGAAAGAGGTAAAAAAAAAAACCCAAAGGATCCTAAACGTTCCCAGGTTTCAGTGTGTGCCAGGAGAAATACCGTCTGTCTCCCGCCCAGACCTCAGAGCCTGGGCCTCCTTCCTACAGGGCGGTGCCCAGCTATTCCTGGAAACCCCCCTCCTTTCTACTAACCCCTTCCCCAAGGTGTCTCCTCCCAGAGCATGTCCTAGGAAAAGGATCATATGGTCAATGCTCAATGTCCCCTGTCCCCTCTCTGTCCCCAACCTGACTTGCCGCACTCCTCAGCCTGCACCTCCTTTGATGCCCTCGGGGGGCTGGCTTCTCCTCCTTGAGTAGAGCCTGAGTTGCAGCCTCTCCCTTCAGCCTGGCCCTGCGCCCCACTAGGTGACTAGGAGAGGATCTGATATACTAATTTGTGTTAATGTGATAATGGGCGCTAACGGGGTCACGTGCTAACCACGGGCCAATTTCTAGCCCAGCCTCCCGGCCTCAGCCCCAAGTTGAGGCTGCAGGGCTGGGAATTTCAGGCTGACTAATCTCCACAGCGGGCTGCAGAGGGCGGGGGAGTGGGAGGAACTGAAGCCCCGGACGATCCCAGGGTGCTGGTGCCTTCGAGCTGCTGCCTCGGTTTCAGTTTCATCCTTGGCTGACACTTTCCTCCGACGAGTGGAATTGCTTTGGTTTTCCTCCAACCCCTCTCCCCTCCCCAGCTGCCCCCCTTTGGACTGCTAGCTTCCCTCAGCCAGCCCTTTACTTTGTGAGGGGAGAGATGGGAAGATAATTTGGCAGCAACGAGGAAAAAATGTACACGTAGACACCCTCAGACACACAGGCTCACATACCATACTGCCTTGCAGACACACGCACGAGGGGACTCGACACTCACATCCAAGAGTTGGCCAATGCTTGCCTGTGGGCGCGCGCGCACACACACATACACACTCCAGGCCAGGGTTACACCCTCACTCACATCTGAGAGACCCGCAGGGACACACACAAAGGCAGGCAAGGCCCTACGGAGACCCATCCCACACACAGACCCACACACACCCGCTCACACACAAACCAGCAGCAGCAGCCGAGTTGGATGGTTTCCTCAAAAGAGGGCTGGAAAGTTTGTTTGCTGCCAGTGAAGGGGCCTAGACATTCCGTGAAATGACTCATACTGCACCTTTATAGACGTTAAATATTGTATTCTTCTGTATTAACCAACAACAACAGCCCTCGATCCCTGTCATGGGGGCAGGGCAGGGAAACTGAGGAGTGGCTACATTCCCATTGGACCTCTGTCTAGCACATGTCTCAGGCTTGTCCTTGCTTCCTGTGGGATGGGGCAGTCCTGAAAGAGCTGAACCATCCTACCTCCTGGTACAAACCTCTGCCTGGAGCCGCCCCTTGGCAGGATGTGAAGTGGATAAAATTAGGAGCTGATGAGCCCCCCTCATAGTATCTCCCCACTACCCCATCTCATCCCCAGTCAAACACAGTGTCCCCACTGTGGTATCCCAGTCTGAGTCCTTCCTGATCCCTCCCTTCATTTAAACACCCCTGCCCAACTCTCTTGTCCGTTCTTACGGCCACTGCCCTGCACAACTCCAGGGGGCGCTATTCACCATATATAATAGGTAGTGCTCCAATGCAATGTCACTGGAGCCCCCTCCACTCCCCTAAGCCTCTGCTCCACCTGAGGAGGAAACACCCAGCTTGATGGCTGCTTGTCCATCCCTGTCCCCCAGCCCACCCAAGGGCCCACAAAAAGCCTCCCCATGTTGCCACCCTTCTACTCTCCATCCCAATCCCTTGGCCCATGGCAGCTCCTTGGGCCAAGGCCTCCTTAGGCCCACTCGCTTCTTCTGTCATCCATGAGGGGAAGCACCTTTGGAGTGTCATTTGGCATCTCTGCAGGGCCCTGGGGGCACAGTGAAGCTGCCAGTCACACAAGACGGGTGTTGGACCAGCAGATGTTGGGGGTTGGAGGGTTAACTCTGGCTCCACTGGAGAGAGTCCCCAAAGCTCCGGTTGCTTTGCTGCGTCCAATAGGCACACCAAAGCAGGCTGGTACCTTCTGCCCTGGTCCCAGGATCTTTTCCAGGCTGAGTCCTGGCTTCCAGTCAGGGACTAGGGACCAGTGGGATTAGAGACACTGGGGGCTTGCCCTCAATGGCTGAGCTCTGCCTAAAGCCACCTCTGCCTTATTTATTTTTTGCAAAATGAACCATAGGATTAGGTCCCTCATCCTCCTCCCAAATCTTCCACCAACCCAGAGGGGGCCTGAAGGACACTGATTCTGCCCCCCCCCCAAAAAAAACAAACATTAGGCCTGTACATAGGCACCCCCTATGCCAACGTTGTCCAGGCAGACCCCTTAGCAGCTGCCCAGCCCTCCAAGAAGTGAAACCCATCAGTCCTCTGAAGTTTCGTAGGGGCTCTCATGGTGTGAGGGCCAGTCCCTGCAAAGCCCTGGAGACCAAAGGTATACCTCTTCATTTAAATGAGAGCAGCGTTCAGTTGGCTTTCTAAGAGCCCCAGCCAAGGAAGGTGGCCTGCCAGACGAAAGTTATGGTCTGGTAAGTTGTTCCCAACCTCATCCTTCCATCTGTATGCCTGTACTTTGGCCTGGGCAAATCCCCACCCCCGTTACCCCCTAATATGGGCCAGGGCAACAGAACATCATCCCAGGGGGGAGCGCATTGGTATAAGCTATCCCAAGGAATTCTTTTATTTTGCAGCTTACTCAAAAATCTTTTTTGAACAAACACTCCATATGATGCCCAGCCACAACCTAGGACTTAGAGCTTTCTGCCTGTCACTGGGTCTAGCTAGGGCCTGGTCACATAACCCTCATAGAGGCAAGCCTGGGGTTATTGGACTTATTAACAGAGGCCTAATTGGTGGCTGGATAGACATGATTATAGGAGGCTTCTCAAGTTTACAGGTGGGAAGTTTCCTTTTAAACTGTAACTTTTCTCCTGGTTTTTGACTATGCTTCTCATTCTGAAAATCTGATTGATAGGTGACTTTTCTAGCATGTGTCTATGGCGGAAAGTAAGGGCCATGGTCACAGAAGTTGTGGCAGTATGGTATTTTGTTCCGGCCATGGGTTTGAATAGAATTTGTTGAGGTCAAGGGGTTCAAGGAAGAGGAAGCAACCTTGTCTCCAAAGAACCTGGGGTGATCTGCAGAAGAACACAGGCTGTCAGGCACTACTTAACGAGGGGACAAAGAGGGGCTGAGAAAGTTGCCAAGGTGGAAGAGCAAGTTGAGTGGAGGAGTGGGAAGGTGTCCCCACACAGGCTATGGGCAGCCAGGGGGCCCCTCCACTCCTGCAATGATACAGGTTCTGAGGCCTGAGAGGACCCAGTAGGGGTTGGAGAATGAGGGAAAAACAGGGCTGGAACGAGACTGGCTGAGAGTGCACACTGGATAGCGTAGCCTGGGCATCCACAGGCAACTCGAGAAGGGGAATTCCTGCCAAGTCAGGGAATGAGCCATTGGCAGAGACAGCATGGCTGTCATCAGGAATGGTGATCTCAGCCGGCTGGCCCTGCCTGGCTGGGGCTCACCCGACGGGTAAGTGGAAGAGCAGGGAGCCAGGTGGGGAAGGGCTGGCAGACTCGGGAGCAGCAAGGTCACTGGGGAGGGCAGCCGGGCTGACCTGGAGCCATGGAGTCAGGAAGGTCATTCATGTGGCCCATGGCACCCCAAGGGGAGGTTGGCACAAGATTTTCATCAATGGGGTAGGGTTTGCTTTGGCTGCAACTCCCAGATCATGGGGTTGTGGTTAGTTCTGAGTTGCTAGAGAAGGTGGGAACTTATGGGATCCCCACAAGTCGCAGCCTCCAGGTCACTGACAGGCATTAGGGTCAGTCACTATGAGTTGGTCAGGGCAGCGCTGTTCTCCCTCCCCGCCCTTCTCAGAAGATCTCTGCTCTGCTTCTTCTGCGTCTTGAAACGTCAGCCTTGCTTTAAACTGCACTCACAGGAGGGGTCCAGCATTGGTCCTTCAAAGCTTCTGGCCTGGCTCTGTTAGACCTCCCACCCCTCCTGCCTGAGAGCTGGGTAGAGAAAATTGAAATGAGGATGAAGACGAAACTGAAGGTAGCTACCATTTATTGAGGGCTTACTAGGCACTAGACACTGCCATAGACGTAGGTTACCTCATTCAATCCTCACTGCAGCCTTGTGAAGTAGGTTCTTATTATTGCCAATTTAAAAATAAGGAAAGTGAGGCTTAGAGAATTTAAATGACTTTCCCAAAGACACCCAGCTGGAAGAGGAACCCAGGTCTGTCTGTTGTTAGAGGCCATTGAATTCTTAGCAAAATGGGAAAAGTGTGTGTGTGTGTGTCCATTAGCGAGTTTCAAGGTCAAGATAAAGGGGACTTAGGAGACAGCTGGTATCTACCACAACACTGATAGCAGAACCTCATGGACAAGAGACTAACAGAGAACTGTGTGTCTTCAGGATTCAAAATCCCCTGGGGAAAGTGTGCCTACTTAGAAAAGAAAAGAAAGTAGAAATTTGCTCTTAGTGCTTATTTCGGGGACTTGGCCACAGGTAGCCAAGAGGTCTCAAGAGCCAGTGCCCCATTGCAGCCCCTCCGGCTTTCCCTGGCAACCTGCAATCTACAGCTGCCTTCTGAGGTGTCACCCACTACCACTCCTGTCCCTCAGTCCTGTACCAAGGACCATCTTTTCCCAAGCCTGGGGAAACAGGCAGATGCAGGTGGTTAAGCAGGTCCCTGAACCTCAGGTCCTTTGATCACCTTTGCCCTTCAGAGGGCCCTCCTACCCCTGGGGCCCTTTCAGCCTTGCTGCTTTCTACCTAGGAAATGCCAGGGCTGAGGCTCTGTTGGCAGCCTGTTCTAGGCCCCGTAGAACCATAAGAAGGGACAATTCCTGGAGCCTCCGTCTCGGAGCATCCTAGCTATAGGACTAGGTGGGGAGATTTGTGTGGGGACTGAGGCAGGCCAAAGAAGAGGATAAGGGGGAAAGAGAAGAAAATGGGATTCCAGTGGGTGCCTCAAGCAGAGCAGCCTGGGTTTCCATAGAAGGAGGCGTGAGCTTTTCCCCAGCCCCCTAACTCTGGCTGTCTTTGCACCTGCTGTGGCAGCCTGGCCTCTCTCTCCCCAGCCTTTCCCCCATTCATATCCTTCAGACTTCTTCCACCAGGAGCCCTGGGCTCGACTTCCCTCAGGAATCCCCCAAATTCTCCAGTCACCCCAAGCGCACCATGCATTTGGCTGGAGATTCTGCAGTGTTTGGGATTTGTTCCTGAATAGTATTCTCCGGGCATCTTCTGGCTTCACACACCCGTGCAGCCCACGCTCCCGCCAGGTTCGCACACAGCAGGCATTCAATAATCTAGAGTTCAGGGCTCGGGCCAAAGGCGTCGAGCAAGTGGACTGTACAGGCCAAGGGGCTGGTTAGAGCCATCCAGGTTCCCCTGAGAATGGAGTTCTCTTCAAGGCACTGTGTGGGGGCTTCCCGCCGCGGCCAGGGCGGAGCGCGAGCTACGTCCTCTGTGGGAGCCTTGCCCTCGTCGTACCCCGGGGGCAAGCGAATCGTGAGGGGAAAGAGAGGCCGAGCGGGCCCCTGGCACGGCTCCCTCTGCCTTGCTGGCGACAGCAGCGGGCCGGGGGTGGAGGGGCGCTGTTTCCACCCTGACGCCTCCTCCCTCCCTCGCTCCCTCCCTTACCCCGCCCGCCGCTGTCCCTCCCGTCGGTCCCTCCCTCCAGCTCTTCCCTCCCTCCCACCCAGCCTCCTTCGCGCCCGCCCCAGCCGCCGCCTGAGGGGACGTGTGTGGCTCTGGTGCAATTTCCCCTTTCGGTCGGTCGTCTCAGCCCAGATCTCCGCTGGTTCGCACCCCCTCCCCGGGCGCCCCCAACGCCCCGGCCGCCCCCACCGCCCCCACCGCCCCGGCCGCCCGCCTGGGCCCTTCTACGTCCACCCCGCCCCCAGAGTCCTTTTTTCAGGGGCGCCGCGGGTTCACCTGGTATTTGCATCTCGCCCTCTAACTTGCCATTGGCGGCGCGACGTGTGGGAGAGCCTTACTCCTCGCCCGCCCGGACCGGCCTGCCCCCGCGTTGAGGTGAGTCACGGGCGCAGGGCCGCGGGGGCAGGCGGGCAGGGAGGAGAGCAGGATAGGAAGGAGGGAGGAGAGCAGGATAGGAAGGAGGGAGGAGAGCAGGATAAGAAGGAGGGAGGAGAGCAGGATAGGAAGGAGAGAGGCGGACGCGGGCCCCAGCGGCCGCGGGGACCGACCGGGTGCTGCGCTCAACTTCCACTTCTCCTTTCGCCGGCGCCGAAATCCCGGCGCCACTTGCCCGGTCCGGCTTCTCAAGGGAGAAGGCGGGCTGGCAGGGCCGGGGACCCGCGCGGCTCGGCCCCCAGAACGGGGAGGGGATTGCAAGGCGATCGATCGATTACTGCTTGGCGACCGAGCCCATTTCGCCTCAGGTACGTCGATGGCGCCGGTTCCTCGAGCCTTCAGAGACCTCGAAAAGTTTGTCCGAGGGCGGGATCGGGCGCCTCGGGGCCCTAGAGTGTAGGGGTTGGGGGCCCAAGGAAGGGGAGTAGACCGCGGCGTGTTGAGTCCCGCCCTTGCCTCGCCACACCGCGTGTATGCTGTGGATCCCGGGCTCCTTGATCCCCGGTTAGAAGCGGAATCGATTTTCTGAGGCGGGGTGAGGGGTCATTTTTCCCGCGCCCTGGGCAGCCCGCATTCCAAGACAAGACCGATCGGGACAAGTCCCCCAAAAGCTGGGTTCCTGAGGGCAAGAGGTTGGGCCGGTCCGTGGAGGGGCTGTTAGATTCATCCAGCGGCCCGTAGGGCTTCTGGGGCCAGGCGTATTAGGGTAAAACACACACACACACACGAAAAATCGGATCGCCAAAATAGAGACCTCTTGGCTGGGCGGGGGGGGGGGGCGGCGCCGGAGTTTGCGTGTGAGCCAGCCGGCAGCCTTCCCTCTCCCGCGTTCCCGCTCTCCAGAGTTCTCCCGCCTCTCTGTTCCTTCTTCTGCAGCCGGCAAGGGGAGACCGCAGCCACACAGCGCGGGATCCCCAGCCGACAACGCAGCGCTTTTGGACACCGCTGAGGCGGTAGTGGCGTTCTGAATTCCTGGTCTTTCCACCGCACCCTAACTTTGCCGCGCTTAACCTCATGACTGTGTGTAGGGACAGTGCCGTTCTGACCAGAGTCACCTCCTGAACCCTTGGCACCTGGCTCAGCCAAGTTCTCCCAGGCTGCTCCCACCACCACCACACCCCAACCGTGGGATTTGATGGCCTTTTGATTCCTAGCCCCCATCCCTCTGCCCTAGATTGAGCCCTGTCTGGTCCTGTAGCTTCTTTTGGTTAATGTTTGACGGTTCATTGTGGCTAATCATTTTAATTAGCTCTTAAAATGGGGAGGAACAGTTAACCTTGGACTTCTCGATTTTTTGCCTGGTGGGGCCTCAAATGGGAGGAGTGCTGGGGAGGTGGGGAGGTAGGAGCGGAAGTGAGGTCACCACCCCAGGGCCTGAGCCACCACTGCTGGGCCCCAACAGCTGGTGGGCACGCCCATCGGGGATTCACCCCCTTAGAGCTGACCCCAGGCCTGAGTGCCAGGTGGGAGGGGGATGAAGGGAACAGACCTAGCACTCCCACTGAAAATACCCACGGAACACCACGCAGGGCAAGAATATAAATCCCTCCTCATAGTTACTTACACAGGGTTTGGTCCGTTTTAAGGTGCTTTTTACCATTAATTCAGTGGACCCAGAGCATAAGTAGCCTCTCAGGGAGTTATGCTGAGTTAAGTGAAGGACTGAGCTATCCTGAACACTTCCTACAGGGCAGTTTGGGGAAGTAGCTGCCTTGCTTGTGGTTGTCCCTGAGCCTAGGTTCAAAGGCTGGGATTTCTTGTGTGTGTGGGGGGGGGGCGTTTAGCAGGCTCCACGTTGCCACCCTCACCCAGCCTCCACTGTGAGCCTAAGGAGTGGCTTGTTTGCAGCTATGTCTGGCATTCCTCCCACTGCTACAGTGTTTGCTCGGTGGTTGCTCAGGAACTGGCGCCCACCCCTGGACAAGCTGGAGGCCCGAAACCCACCCTCCTCCTGTCTAGGGCTAAGAGGTGGCACAGTGGTTTCTGTCTCTTCTCTCCTGTACTGGAATCCAAAAATGAGGGTGCTGTGTGGTCTGTCAGTCATGGGCTTAATTGAAAGGCTATGCAAAATGCCCCAACCTACGAAATTCAGGGCTTTTGTCCCCAAAAGCCCCAGCTAGACACAGGCTGAGGGGGCTGTTTTCTCAGGGAAATCCTCTCTCCTAAGCTTGGCCTTGGTCCTCACCCCACCTCAACTTTTTCATTTTCCCTCCAATTCCTAGATCTAGGCTGTCTGGGTCTAAATCTAGCTTTCTTATTTACTAGCCATGTGATTGCAGTTGGTTGTATACCTCAGTTTCCTCATTTGTCTAATGGGATCCCCCTCATAAGGTTGTGCTGATTATCAGAACAGTGCGTGGCACGCAATAAGCGCAGACTAGCACAGTAATATTGCCTAACACAGTGCCTAAAGCTCAGATTCAACTCAGCAGGCGCTTGCTGAGATCCAGTCCCAGGACCAGGCATCAATGGCAGTGAGGAAAAGGTGGTGGTGAAGAGGACACCATCCACTATTGGGGGAGGGGATGTGGGAGGGGTGGGAAGAGTGGTTGGCTCATCTACATGAATAACCGTAAGTCAAAACCAGACGAATCCTTGAGCCAGTGCGGGGTGCTAGGTACTGCCTTGCCTGGGAACCCTGGCTGGGTTCCCATCTGGATGCCTCCCCTCCCCCCACTCATACAGAGAGGAATGTCCTGGGATTTGGGTGAATGACGGGGAAAGGGAGACCTGGTTCTTGCGTGGGTTGGCTGCAGGTGGCAAGCATTCATTGGCATCATTTGTCGGGTTCCAGGGCTAACGTTACTTAGGGTTACCTCCAAATAGCCCTCTAGCCCTAGGAGTGGCAGGACCAATGGCTGCCATGCTCCTTGCACCTCCGAGCGGTCCCCCGATAAACTGGGAAGGGTCTTGAGTGGCATCCTCGCCTCAGACTTGGGCCTAACCCCAACCCCAGCTTGGTTATCTCTCCAGGATTTCTAAACTGCAAAGAGCTTTCTGGCTTCACTGCCAATTTATTCCCTTTGTGGTTCACAGACTGAAAACTAGTTCTGCAGGGGAGAAAGGAAACTCATCCGTGGTACCCAGAATCCCACGGGCGCTTTCCCAGGGGTCAGGGGCTTTTCTCATCAACACCAACCCGCTTGCAAATCTCTAGCCGCTGAGCCTTGAGTGTCCTATAATCACGGCCCTGCCGCTAATGCCCTATAGCCCGGTCCCCAGCGCTGGTTGCCAAGGAACCGCTTGTCGGGGAGCTTATGAGAGCTCTGACCTCATAGGGGCTGCTGAGTTTCGATTCAACAGACATTTATTAACACCTACTGTGTGCCCAACCTGTGCTAGGTGCTATGGGGGAAGTGTGCGAAGGAGGCCGTGGGTGAGAGATGACTAAGACTCCGAAACTATCAGAGGCTGGGACAAATAGCCAGACCAGTGGCTGGTCAGGTGCTAATTGTGCTCCTTGGAGCGGGGGCCAGAGGCAGCCAGGGCTCTGAGGTCAGCAGCAGCTGGAGGAGGGAGGGGAGGCTTTGTGAGGGATGGGCCTCAAGATAGACTTTGAAAGGGGGGTGGGGCGGCACGGGGGAGATTTGACTAGGCAGAAAGGGGAGAAAAGATACCTTCCCCTTTCTTCCCTGGCCACGGACTGACCTTGGAAGCCTAGATAATTTTTTGGCAAGTGTGTGTCACATAAAAGACCAGGTCAGCAAGCGTGGGTGGCTCAGCGCAGTCCCCAATCTCCACTCTATGAGGTATAAAGTGGCTGGCCCAGATCAGGAGCCCAGCCAGTATTGATGAGACACAAAGGATGGCCGGGTTTCCTGGCCACCCAAGCTGAGAGGATTTCATTCTGACACCCCCCACCCCCAACATTCACAGACACCCTGGTGAGAAGAGAGGGGAAAAGAGAGATAGGGGGCACCAAAGGAACAGGAAAAGTGACATGCCACAGGTGTTTATGGCAGGAACAGGCTGGTTGGGTCCCACCTTCCCTAGGCTTCTCGGAGTTCTCTGGAAGCCCAGGAGTTCAGGTGGAGGACAGAGATTTTCATTTTCTCAGCCATCTGGGAAGCAAAGGATCCAGAGATTCCCACATGTCTCTACCCAGGCCACCCGGCAAGGACGAGTGCTAGCCATATATTCGTTCTGCTGCTTTTGTGTCTCCCATGGCTTGGCATAGAAGAGAACTTTGCCCTTGTTGGGGTTTAACTGGATATAAACACCTGGACACATGCACACCCCCCACGCATCATTTTTCCTCTCTCAGGGCCCTCTTGTTCTGCCTCCTCCCCAGCACATTGCAACAACCAGGGGATACTAGACTGCCCTGACTCCTTGGATAGGAAATTGTGTCCTAAGGTGAGTTTCTTTGCAAAGAAACCGCAGACTGCTCCCAGGGTAAGGTGGAGGGTCAGGCAGCAAGGAAAGGTATTTCATGCTGGAGGATCTGCAAGGGAAAGTGCCAGAACATTTGTCAGACAGGCGAGAAAGAAGCAAGAGGCTAA
Source organism: Mormoops blainvillei (assembly GCA_004026545.1). Taxonomy (NCBI): domain Eukaryota; kingdom Metazoa; phylum Chordata; class Mammalia; order Chiroptera; family Mormoopidae; genus Mormoops; species Mormoops blainvillei. The sequence continues at coordinate 41,386 of PVJD01006177.1, read as the reverse complement.
GCAGCTTGCCCAGGATGAGCAAACTTTTTCTTAGGTTCGCATCTTCTTGGTAGATCATTTTCTCGTTCCAGTGCTGGCACTTCCTCTTCTAGTCTAACCAGAATTCTTCTTGAGAGCATATTGTCTCAAGGTGGGGAAGAGCACAGGCCCTCTGCCTTCATATCCCAGACCTACCACTTACTGGCCCTGTGACAGTGGGCTCATCCCTTGACCATTCTAGGTCTCAGTGCCCACCTCACAGGGTTGGAGTCAAGATTAAAAGAGATAATGCATATAATGCACTCGGCATGGTATCTAGCACCCAAGAAGTGCTAGTTGTCATTATTCTTGTTGTTGATGTTGTTGTTGTTGTATTTGTTGTTGTTGTTATCATTTCCCTTTTTCATACCCGTGACTTTCCCAGCTGCCAGGGATCAGCGGCTTCTCTGGCACTGCTGGCAGGGTATGCCATATCCATTCCTAAAACCGAGAGGAGGAAGATTTTTCCAGATCTTTCTTCTAATTTTGTGTTAATGTTTCCATCACACAAGATAAGGAAGCAACATGGAAGAAGATTGTGTGTGTGCATGTGCATGCAGAGTGAAACTCATCTTTAATATTTTTATTAACATTGCCATCTTTATCTCTTCACCACTTTTATCTTATCATTTGCTGTAGGAATCAGAGTAAGTTCCTTTGAGAACAGACCTTGCATTCCACCCCTGGCTAGTATTTAGCAATCAGTTTGTTGTTCTTACGCTACAGAATTCTGGGAGCCTACTGATCAACACTGCTCACTTTCTCCTTCCTTTTGCTAGAGTAGATGATAGGATCATTCTGGACCAATGCCCAGAGGCCTGGGGTTAGAACTGGGGCACTGCCTTTGCCCAGAAGAGTTCCTAGGGGGCTGGGCCATTCCCATTCCAAAGTCCTCCCAGAAACTAACTTGGAGGTTCCATCTGCTATCAAATGGATTGTGTTTGCTTGAGGAGCCTGGGACCGGCAGGGCCAGGAGGCCAAGGACAAACAGGATCGTCCTTGGACCACCCGTGAACTACTTCACTCAGTCCCTTGGTTCCTGCGCCTCAGGTTAGAACTGCTAGGCCTCAGGGGATGGGAGAGTGGGCAATTAGTCTTAACCTCCCCAAATTCCTGATGACCTGATAAAAAAGGAGGTACTTAGACATACATTTAAGAGATAATGTGTCTTTTTTCCCATAATGCCCTCAGAGGATAAGAGACTAGGTCGGCTCTGCTGATTTGCTTAGAGTCCATGCACAGAAAACACCTGTCTCATTAGGTGAGCACTTTCTTGGCGCCACCCTAATCTTAAACACACACACACACACACACACACACGCACACACACACACGGACCAGCCTCCTGCTCTGAAGGTTCTAAACCTAAATCTAGAGCCGAAGCAATACATATGCACTTAGCCCCACAGCAGGCAGGAGATGAAGTGCCAACCAGCCCATGGCACTTAAGATTTGTAGATTGGTTGATGATAGGGCCCATAGCTTATCTAGGGGAAGGTCATTCTTCTCCATCCTGAGCTTCATTGGGAAGGCTTCCTGGAGGTGAGTGGGCAGACAACTTTTCAAAATACAAGAGAGCTTTGGCTGTGCTATAGGGACATTCCAGGCTAGATGGGATAATAACATTGGCATGAGAGTGAACAAAAGATAAAACAACACAGACCAACTAGAATCAGGACACTCAGTAAGTTCCAAGGTTCAGAATTTGCTTCTACTGGTGGCAGCAAGGAATACGTTTTCTAGGAGAACATGGTTGTTCTTGTTTCTTTTGTCTTTATTGCTGTTAAAGAATAAAATTCCATATAGATAGATTATATAGTAATTTAATTGTGTTAAATGGTAATGCGACATAATAAAATTACAGAGCATTTGCTGTTGTTTTTATATCTATCTGGGGAAATTTCTCTTTATTTAACAGCTTTAGTGATGTAATATTGACATACAAGAAACTACACATATTTAAAGTGTGCAATTTGATAATATTTGACATATGTAGATACTCATGAAACCGTCACCCCTCAAAGTTCCCTTGTGTGCCTTTGCAATCCCTTGTTCTCCTCCTGAGCAACCACTTACCTTCTTTCTGTCACTATTGATTAGTATGCATTTTTAAAATTGAAATATACTTGGGGTATAATATTGTGTAAATTTAAGGTGTACAACATGCTAATTTGATGCATTTACATATTGTGATATGGCTCCAGTTGTGATAATTAGCACTTCTATCACTCTACATAACTGTCCTTTCTTTTTAGACATTGAAATAATTAAGATCTAGGCTCTTAGCAAGTCTGATGATTATAACATATTATTGCCTATATTCACCATCCTGTGCGCTAGAATTCTAGGGCTTACTTAGTACTCATTGTAATAGTTTGCATTCGCTAGAGTTTTATATAAATGGAATAATATAGCATGTACTCTCATTTTGTATGGCTTCTTTCATCCAGCATATTTATTTTAAGATGCATCCATGTTATTATATTCATCAGTATTTCATTCCTTTCTACTGCTAAGTAGCATTTCATTGTATGGATAAAGCATGCATTGTTTATTTATTCATCAGTTGATGAATATTTGGTGTTCCTCCCCCCAGTTTTTGACTATTGCAAACGAAGTCGCTACGATCACCTGTGTACAAATCTTTGTGTGGGTAGATAATGTCCTATTCTCTTGGTTACATACCCAGATCATACAGTAGTTGTAAGTTCAACTTCTTTAAGAAACTGTGAACCCGTTTTACAAAGTGTCTGGACTATTTTACATTCCCACCAGCAGTATATGAGAGTTCCAATTGCTCCAAATCCTCTCCAAAACATGGCGTGGGCAGTGTTGTTAATTTTAGCCATTCTAACAGGTGTGCAGTGGTATCTCATTGTGGCTTTCATTTGTATTTCCCTAATGACAGAAGATGATGCTGAACATCCTTTCACGTACTTATCTGTCATCCGTATATTTTCTTTGATGAGGTGTCCAAATCTTTTGCCCATTTTGAAATCGGCCTCTATTGTCTTCTTGTAGTTGAGTTTTGAGTTATATTTATTTATTCTAGATACGAGACCTTTATCAGATACATGCTTTGCAAAGATTTGCTCCAAGACAGTAGCTTGGATGCAAGTCCAACTAATCAATTTTTACTTTTACGGATCATGCTTTTGGTGTTATATCTAAGAATTCTTCACCTAGCCCTAGGTCACAAATATTTTTATTTAAAAAATTTTAATTAGCCCTGATGGGTGTGGCTCAGTTGGCTGGGTGTTGATCCTTGAAGCGAAAGGCCGCTGGTTTGATTCCGGGTCTGAGCACATGCCGAGGTTTCCGGTTTGGTCCTTCGTCAGGGCATGTACGTGAGGCAACCAATCGATGTTTCTCTCTCACATCAATGTTTCCTTCCTTCTCTTTCTCCCTCCCTTCCTCACTTTCTGAAAATAAATAAATAAAATATTTAAATTTTTAAAAAATTACAGTTGACATTCAATATTATTTTATATTAGTTTTAGGTGTAGAACATAGTGGATGTGTGCGTGTGTGTGTGTGCGTGTGTGTGTGTGTATTTTTTTTCTACAAAGTAATCATCCCCATAAGCCTAGTACCCACCTGGCACCATACATAATTATTACAATATTATTGATAGCCTTCCTTATGCTGTACTTTACATCCCCATGACTATTGTGTAACTACAAATTTGTACTTCTTAATCCCTTTACTTTTTTTACCTAGGCCCCCAACCCACCTCTCCTCTGGCAACCGTCAGTTTGTTCTCTGTATCTATGAGTCCGTTTCTGTTTTGTTTGTTCATTTATTTTCTTTTTCAGATTCCACATATAAGTAAAATCATATAGTATTTGTCTTTCTCTGTCTGTCTTATTTCACTTAGCACTATACCCCCTGGGTCATCCATATTGTCACAAATGGTAAGATCTCATTCTTTTTATGGCTGAGCGATATTCCACTGTATTTATGTATCACCTTTTTTTATCCATTTCTCTATCGATGGGACCTGGAGTTGCTGCCATAGCTTGGCTATTGTAAATAACAATGCAATGAACATAAAAATGGATATTTTTTTTGAATCAGTGTTTTGGATTTCTATGGATAAATACCCAGGAGTGGAATCGCTGGGTCATAAGGTAGTTCTATTTTTTATTTTTGAGGAAACTTCATACTGTTTTCCATAGTGGCTGCACCAGTCTGCATTCCCACCAACAATGCATAAGGATTCCCTTTTCTTCACATCTTTGCCAACACTTGTTTGTTGATTTATTGATGATAGCCAATCTGAGAGGTATAAGGTGGTATCTCATTGTGGTTTTAATTTGCATCTCTCTGATGATTAGTGACACTGAGCATGTTTTCATATGTCTATTGGCCATCCGTATGTCCTCTTTGAAGAAGTATCTGTTCAGGTATTTGGTCCATTTTTTAAATTGGATTGTTTGTTTTTTTGGTGTTGAGTTTTATGAGTTCCATAGAAATTCTGGATATTAACCCCTTATCAGATGTACTCCCATTCAGTGGGTTGTCTTTTCATTTTCTTGATGCTTCTTTTGCTGTGCAAAACTTTTTAAAAAAAGATTTTATATATATATATGTATATATATATATATATATTTTTTTTTTTTTAGAGAGAGGGGAAGAGAGCAAGAAAGAGAGGCAGAGAATCATCAGTGTGTGAGAGAAATATCAATCAGTTGCCTCTCATGCACACCCCAGCTGGGGATTGGACCTGCAAACCAGGCATGTACCCTGACTGGGAATTGAACCAGCAACCTTTTCGCTTTGTGAAAGGCCGCACAACCAACTGAGCCACGGTGGTCAGGGCACTGTGCAAAACTTTTTACAGTAGTTTGGTATAGTCCCAATTGTTTATTTTTTCTTTTGTTTCCCTTGCCTGAAGAAATATATCAGAAAAAATATTACTCAGAACAACGTCAGAGAGTTTACTGCCTATGTTTTCTTCTAGGAGGAGTTTTATGGTTTCAAATCTTACATTTAAGCCTTTAATCCATTTTGAGTTTATTCTTGTACATGGTGTAAGAAGGTGGTGTAGTTTTATTTTTTGCATGTATATGTTCAGTTTTCTAACATTTATTGACTAGATTGTCTTTACCTCATTGTATATTCTTGCCTTTTTTGTCATATATTAATTGACCATATAGGTGTGGGTTTATTTCTGACCTTTCTGTTCTGTTTTATTGACCTATGTGTCTGTTTTTATGCCAGTACTGTGCTGTTTTGATTACTGTTGCCTTGTAATATAGTTTAATATCAGGTAACATGGTACACCATTTTTGTTCTTCTTTCTCAAGATTGCTGTGGCTATTCAGGGTCTTCTGTGGTTCCAGATAAACTTTAGCATTATTTGTTCTAGTTCTGTGAAAAATGCTATTGGTATTTTGATAGGGATTGCACTGAATCTATAGATTGCTTTGAGTAGTATGGACATTTTAACAATGTTAAATCTTTTTATCCATGATATATGGTTCCATTTATTTGTATCTTCTTCACTTTCTTCAGTGTCTTATAATTTTCCAAGTACAGGTCTTTTACTTCCTTGGTTAATTAAATTTTTTCCTAGGTAGTTTATTTTTTTTTGAAAAAAATTAAATGAGATTGTTCTCTTAATTTCTCTTTTGATAGTTTTTTATTGGTGTATAAAAATGTAACTAATTCCTGGATATTAATTTTGCATCCTGCTACTTTACTGAATTCATTTATCAGTTTCAATAGTTTTGGATGGAAAAGTACTTTGTCTACTGTTTCCTTTCAGAAGTTTTATAGTTTTGAGCTTTACATTTTGGTTTTTGATCCATTTCAAGTTAATTTTCCTGTATGGTGAGAAGCATGGCTCCAAATTCATTTTTTTAATAATACATATAGATAGACTATTATTCCAGCACCATTTGTTGAAAAAGCTATCATTCTATTGAAGTTGTCCTTATATATGTGGACTTATTTCTGGACTCTATATTCTGTTTCATTGATTGATCTATTTGTTTATCTTTATGCTAATATCAATTATTTTTATTACTATAGATTTATAATTCTTTTTTAAAAATTATGTATTTTTAGAGCGAGGGTAAGGGAGAGAGAAAGAGAGGGAAGGAAACATCAATGTGTGAGAGATACATCGACCAGTTGCCTCTCGCATACCCCCCCCCGACTGGGGACCTGGCCTGCAAGCCAGCCATGTGCCCTGACTGGGAATCAAATCGGCAACCTTTTGCTTCACAGGCCAGCATTCAGTCCACCTGGCTACACAAGCCAGGACTATAATGATTCTTAAAATCAGGTAGCGTTGGCCCTTCAATTTTGTTCTTTTTCGAAGATTTCTTTGCCTATTTTAAGTCATTTGAAATTTCACATGAATTTTAGAATTAGATCGTCAATATCATCTCCTTTTTATACTTGAATTTATCCTATTTACATTAATTTCTACAACACATATGCTTGACTGTGCTTTTCTGATCTTATTTTATAATCAGGAATGACCTTGATGTTACTGTCATGTTAGAAGATGCTTAATCTTTTCACTGATATTCTTCAGCTAAAAAGTTCCTTTCCTATGCATTTGCAAAATGAGACTATTTATTTGCCTTTTATTTATAACCCATTTTTTTTGTAATGCACCAAACTAATATATGGCCTTTTGTAAATATCTGAATATTATATCTGTAAAGAACTGATTGGGTCTGTTCTAAATTATACTTATATATCTTGCTCCTCACATCCTTTTATTTTCATTTTCTAAATTTTTTGTTTTATCTCCATCCCCCTACTCCCTTCCCCTTTGATAACCATCAGCTTGTTATCTATATCTATGGGTCTGTTTCTGTTTTATTTATTCATTTATTTTGTTTTAGATTCCACATGTAAGTGAAATTACACATTATTTGTATTTTTCTGTCAGACTTATTTCACTTAGCATAATATGTTCTGGGTCTATGTGTTTTATTGCAAATGGCAAGATTTCATTATTTTCTTAATGCTGATATACACACACGTATATATGTATATATTTACATATACATACACACATATATTCACCTCATCTCTTGATGGACATCTAGGTTGCTTCCTTAACTTGGTTATTACTAGTAATGCTGCAGTGAACATAAGGGTGCATACATATTGAATTAGTGTTTTTGTTTTCTTTTGATAAATGCCCAGCATTGGAATTGCTGGGTCATATGGCAACTCTGTTTGCAATTTTTTTGAGGAATCTTCATGCTGTTTTCCATAGTGCATGCGCTAATTCACAATCCCACCAACGGCGTATAAGAACAACCCATTTTTGGTGAATGGGTCCATGATTATCTGCTCCATACATCATTTTATAGATGCCAGTCGTACCCCTTTTCAACCTTATCTGTTTCTATACTCAAGTTTCTCTTCAGAGTGAATAAATCCACCATATCTGTCTAGAAAGCAAAAGCCTTCTTTAAACAAAAGTTTGTCCTCATGTAGTTATTCTCATATCCCATTCTCTTGAATCATTTTAGCTCTTAAAACTGATTAAGAGCTAAAATTCAGTACTATGAAGTCTCTCGTGAGGGTTCAGTGATCAGATCAGCACCCAATATCCCTGGGGTCAAAATGCTGATTTTGTACATAGAGATAATGCTTTAATGATGACCCGATTGATCATCAACTGCCTCCTTGATGCTACTTGAAATTAATATTACTCTAGCTGGTATGTGTTTCCTCCAAGAGAGTCTTGGAGCAAAAAGGGACAAGTGATGTGTGAGCCTGGAGACCTTTGTCCCCTGACTCTCTATCCCTATCCCTCGACTGTATCTATCAGGACCTGGAGTCTCTTTTCTAGAGATCTTACTCAAGCTGAGAATTGACATGGACTTAATTCATGAATGCCCAGATTTGTGTTAGAATTAGGAGAAGATGAGATAGGCTTTAATCCCACAGATTTTACTGCCTGTTGGGGAAAGAAGACATACACATGAAGTAATTAAAGAGCAATTCAAGACCTGTGGGATTAAGAGATGTTGTGGTGGAATGTAAGAGCTATGAGAGTTTAGGGAAAGGGGCTCCATGGGTGTGGACTCTAGTTATCAGGGTGTGACCTGCTCCATGGGTTTAGGGAACTTGTTTGGGACCTTGCTGGATGGGCACTATTTGATTAACCGAGACAGAGCAGCAAGGGCATAGCAGGCCTGAGAAACTCTGTGAATGAGCCTGGAATGTTCCCTCAGGGGACCATGAGGAGACCACTGGGCTTGAAGCCCAGGCTTGAGTTGGGAAATCATGGGAAACAAGGCTTAGTAGGTAGGGTGGGGTCAGACTATAAAGGACCTTTGAAAACCAAGCAGATGAGTTTGGACTCTAAAGCTCTGCCTAGTACGGCTGGTGTGGCCACAGCAATGGATCTAAATGTGTGCCCTGGAGCAGGAGTTGGCGCTAGCTCAAAGGCTGAGGGAGGATCTAGGGAGAGGCAGGGCCAGGACTGGAACTTCGTCTTCCTCACACCCAGTCAAGTGGGCTTTCTGCTGCCCCAAGCCTAGTTGTTAGCTTCTTCAAAGGCTTTCACGTCCACTCTGTACAGCCTCCTAATGCAGACCACAGGCCTTGGGGGGTAGATGGTGAAGGCCATCTTGCTGCTTGGCTAATGGTGTAATGGGGGGCAGAGACACTGAGAAACACCCTTGACCTGCCCCATAGTTCTGCTCCACTATTACCCCAGAGTCACTCCTTAGGCTACAGCAAGGCAACTCCAGATGGCCTTTTGAAAGGAAAATGTGTTAAGGAGAGACATGACGCATGAACCCAGTATCACCCATTAACATATGAGTATTAAAAATGGTTTACATATGTGAACGGTGGGAAAGTCATTCATGGGGAGATGGGATGATGGTCTGTGCTGTGGAAGCCCTGACTGCTACTAGGGTTGGTAAGCTTGAGAGGAGCTCTGGATAGCATGAGATCTATAGTGGAAAGTGGGGAGGGGAGGCCTAAGGCTGTGAGAGCCATGTGACATGGCATGCCTGTGGTTACATAGCCCATTAATGGCAAAATTGTCTGAGCAGATTTTCCAAACTTTCCCATCCAAACGTCCCCAAACTATTAAATTGTATGCTCTATACCCAGAAGGACGGTCTCATAAAATTTCTCTGGAGTATGGCATTTTATCTTAAGGGTGAATATTGCAATCTACTGCCTAAATATACTTAATCGATTTATCAGTGAACAAAATGGAAGCCCCTGGAAGATGAGGTTTGGACATTGGCTTTGATTTCTGAGTCTTTGTCAGCTTCAGCAAGCAGGCCCTGTCCCTGTGGGACCTCCCTATGGACAGGTCAGAACCTGAACTTTCAGGATCTAAGCCCAAATGCTGGAAGGGAAATTCACCCGCAGCATATTCACTTGTCTACTGTCCCCACCCCTCCCCCTCCTTGGTTCAAATCTAAACCTTGTATTCTGGGAGAAAGTTGTTGGACTTGCTCAGTGGTTAACTATGGCCTCAGCCTTTGGGTGGATGAGCAGATCCCAATCTGGGATGCAGACAGTGTGGGACCCATGAGGTTCTGAAGTCTGAGCATGAATTGGTGAAGGCCATGCCCATGGATTCCCCAGCTTTTCTTCCTCCAGCACACTGAGCCTGCAGTTCCTCATTCCACCCCACCTTTAGCCTGGAGTGGGTACAGTACTCTGCTGTTTTAAAAAAAAGTCTTCCTGTCCTCTCAGAGCCTTCCAGCTTAGTGCTGCCCCCATCACCTCTTAGTGGCTGAGAAAAGAAGAGCCTAGGAGCCACTCTGGGCCAAAGAGCTACCTCAGCAGCCTATACACTTCATTCCTGTCCCAATAGCCTGCAGACAGAGACAAGACAATGTAAAAAGAACAAAGCATGTTGCCCCCCAGCTAGGGCAAGGTGGATAAAGCACTATGAATATTCAGGTTTCAGTAGTGAACCTTTATCCACATGGCTCCTCCCCCTGCACCCCCAGGCCTGCACAGGAGGGGGCCTCTCCAGACTATGAGTGCCTGTAGTGACGAAACACCAGCAGGTAGGGCCCAGGGCAAGCTGGTGGGGTGGGGCAGCTGGCTGGGTGAGGCCCAGATTCCCCAGGCTGATAAGGCAGCCTGTAAACACCCAGCAAGGGGAGGGGGCAGAGGGCAAGCGACCAGATGGCAGGAGAAGGGGGGAACCGGAGGCCAGGCCTAGCTGCAGGAAGTGGGCCTTGATGTGGAAACATCCTGTCCAGCGGGGGCTAGACCAGTGGCCATGGCCATCAGCAATCACTCCCTCCACCGCAGAGACAAGCTCAGCACAAGGTGGGGCTGCCTGGGCGCCAGGCCAAGAACCTGGTTCCTGACGTCTCCAAAGGACGTGATCAATGGGTCTCTATTATAGGTTATTCTCCCATTTAGCACTGCTGGTGGAGGAGGTGGGGGGGAATCAGGACCAAGCTACCCTCCATGGAGAAAGGCAGCAGTAGATTTGTCTGAGAGAATTTGACTCTCATGGGGAAGTCCTGGTCGTCACTAGCAGTGAAGAGCATTGATTAGAACACCTAATTGTGTCCAAGGCCTCCTGCAGCACTCCGAGAATCATACAGCTGACATGCCATTCTGTTCCGTCTTGCTGTGCTTTATAATTAGAATCTCAGAACTGGCGGGGCCTTTTGCAAGAGGCCACCAAACTCATCAGCTTTACTTTACACATGGGGACACTACAATCCAGAAAGGGGCATGGCCATACTCATGGCAGACCTTAGTTAAAGCCTCTGCCCTAGGGCACTTTCCATGGCCTACCCTGTTACTTTAGGTCCAGCTGCCAACCCTCACACATAGTGCTGGCCTTACCTTGCACACTCGCTGAACCTTGGTAGTTATCCTTGCTTAGGGTTATGGGGTGGCTGATAGTAGGACAGAGCCCTAGAGTCACAATTCAGAAGACCCGGAGTCTGGCCTGAGCTGTTCCATGAACTTGTGTGTGGCCTTGAGTGAGCTGCTACCCCTTTCTGGGCCTTGGGTTTGTTTGTTTGTTTGTTTGTTTGTTTGTTTTAAAATCACAGCTTTATTGCATATAGTTCAATAACATATACTTTACCCAATTAAAGTACACGATTCAGTGGCTTTTAGTATATTCACAGCTGTATATCCATCACTGCAGTCCACTTTAGAATATTTTCATCACCCCATAAAGAAACTCTATACCCATTAGCAGTCACTCCCCCATTCCTCTGCAACCTCTGGGCCTCAGTTTTGAAGAGACATTTGCTATAGAAGTGTTTTTTTGGGGGGGCGGGGGGAAACAGCAATATTGTTCAGGCAGATGGGCTAAACCAGGTTACTGAGAACTTAGATATGAAGAGACCCTATCACAGAGAAGAATAGGGTGGACCCAGTGGAAAGCCCTTGAGGTGCTTAGGGCTGACTTTCCATAAATACTTGAATAAACATGTGAACCAACACCCCGAGATAAGAACTGAGACTTACATATGTGTAAGCTGAGAGCAAGTGTATGTTTATGGGGCAGGGACCATGCCATGGCCATTCCAGGTCTGGAGCCAGGAACTCTCTGGAACAGTAGGCCCCCGAAGCACAGGAATGGCATCAGCCTCCTTTATACCAGAGCTGGAAGCCTCCTGCTCCTCAATACCCTTCCTCCACAGCTGGCCACAGGGGCTCAACTTGTCACAATTTTGGTAAAGACTTGGCCCAGGAAGTTAGAGTTCACTTATCTTGGCGCTTTGGTTGAGATTGAGGCCCCAGGGGGGTTGGGACACCCACTTGGGAAGCTTTTGTTGAAGGGGCATCACAGAGGCTCTGAGCCTTTAAAGTTGGGTGTTGCGAACAAGGCCTTGAACCCGGGATCTGAGCAGATGCTCGCCAGGAAGAGACCATGGGAAAAGCATAAAGTGTGAGATCGAGTCCACACACATCTGGGTTTGAGTTCTGCCGCCATTTTTGATGGGCAGTGTGACGTTGATCATGTTACCTAATCTTTTCTGAGCCTCACTTCTTTCTTAAATGGAACTATTAAGGCAGGATTATTATCAAAAGAGATCCCATTGAAAACAAAGTTCAAAGAGCAAAATATTTGGAAATAAACCTGGGTTCAAATCCCGGCTCTGCCAGTGACTGACTACTTTGTTGTAAGAATTGCGGGAGAAAGCCCACATAGTAAAGTGCCTCGCATAACACCAGCCCCACAGCTCATACCCAGTAAATGTAAATTCCCACTGCCTCCCCTGTGCTCCACCCTGTCGCCCCGTAATTTCTACGGTTTGATCCCCTTCCCCAGAAGCAGAGGGAACAACTTGAAGTGATAGAGGGTGCAAAAGAAAATCTTGCTCACATTTAGAAAAGTACCCACATCCCTCTGTCCCTCCCCTAACAGGCCCATGACTGAGGCCACAGTGACCACACCTGCCATCCCTGGCCCAGCTGTAGCTCAGATGGGTGCCAACCCTGAAAGCACTTGCCCTGAGCTGGCACTGATCTCACACGCTTCCACCCCCTCTAAGTATGCTTTCCAAACACATGCCACCAACTTTGAGTTGGGCTTGTAACCAAATGCTGGCCTTTGGTTTGCACTGATGTTGGGATGGCCTGGCAGGAGCCAAGGTGCACATCTAGATGTTGTCTCTGAAGCTTCCTTGGCATCCTGCATGCCAGCTGGGAAGCAGTATTTACTATAACTTGCAGGGGTGGAGAAACAGGCTTGCGTGGAGCAGGCACTCCCCTTAGGGGCGATAAGGCCCTACCACTAGGGCAGTGGATTCTGTTTGCACTGAGGGGATGTGGAGGGAGTGGAGAGAGGGAAAGTGTGACTCTGCTCTTTTAACAGGAGGCCTGGCTGGGCAGGGGTCTTTGCTAGAGGCGCAAGGGAAGAGGATCCATTTTTATTTTTTTGTCCACCCACCCAGAACCATCAATTTTCGGAAGCTTCTCTCACTACTACTTGAACCTTGTGGAACAGTATTACCTCAGGGAGACCAAGGTGATAGTGTCTGCCCACTACTAGGCCTCCTCCAAGGCACCTAGTCTTGTAGAGCCATCATCATGCTTCTCTAACCTGTCCTTAGGAGGACGGGCAACCTGGCAGAAATCCAGGGCCTCGAGCTCCCACGCCGCTCCCTTACATTAGGTAGGCCTGGCAGTGCTGCTCACCTGCCTGCAGGATTCCTCAACAGGCACACAGCCCCGCTGTTAGGAGCCCCACCTTGCAAGGGCATCCAGGAGGTATTTACAAGTGGAAGTGACCGCACCAAATCAGCATCGGCTATGGAATGTGATAGCTTCCTATTCCATCACCCAGAAAATGCCACCAGTCTTCACCCACATATAATACTTCATTCTCCGTTGTTGCCTCTGTCCATTGGTGCTAGGGACAAAATTGTGCAAATTTATGAAGTGACATTGGTTTCAGTGTCACCTGCTCCTCCAAATTAACCCCCATTTTTGGCCACTTTCCCCATGCTCTTGCTTTAGCCTGCCCTTCCATTTGAAGCCACCCAGGGCTGGTCCTCAGCCCAGATGGACATTGACCTCAGCAGCTATTGTCCAGTTTCCAAGGCCAGGCTCACTCTGTCCTCAATGTGGTAGATTCCTAAGGTGATAAACTCACCTCTGCTCACTGGCCAACAGAAGTCCCTGCTTCTCCAGCCCAAGCAGGCTGGCAGAGGAGCTGCTGGGGCGTCCTCTAGTGTAGACAGCTGTCTCCTCAGCTTTCCTGTGAAGGATCCTCCCCACTGTCCCTAAGGGCCCCTCCCCTCCCTGTACTCTCTGACCTGTGTAGGGCAGGGGTGGGGCTGGGAGGGCCAGCAGGCCCTGAAGGCTCTGAAGGGGAAACTGCTGAAACCCCTGGGACAGGAAGTGGCAGAGAGGGGCTGTTTCCTCTGGCAGAGCAGAGGTGCAGTGAAAGTTAGCCTTACCTCCTGCTTGTCAGCTGTGGGCCCTGGGAGGCTGGAGAGAGCTGAGAGCCCTTCTTTTTCTGACTCCACCCCTACAAAAAAATGGAGGCTCACGACCCACCAGATTGGAGAGGGCACTCCCTCAGAGGAGACCGTCTTCATTTTGCAGGGAGAGGAATTCTGAGAGAAGGGCAGACAGGTCAGCAGAAAGGAAGGGTGGGGCAGGGCAGGTGAGTATGGAGCCAGGGGGCCCGCAGTGGCAGCGGAAAACCACAGCTGGGCAGGGGAACCTTCTGTAAGCTCTTGTGAGAGAAAATGATCAGGACTGTGCCTGCTCAAAACTGTGTGAGTTGGAAATGCAACAGATTGCTGACTCTCTAAATGATAGGGCTCTCTAAATGACAGGGCTAGCAAGGACTTTAGACCATCCAGTCCAATCCCCTAATTGTGCAGCTGAGGAAACAAGAGACCCAAAAACAGAAGTGACTTGCTCAAGGTCACACCATGGGCAGAACTAGGGCCAGTACTTTCTTTCTGATGAGAAGCTACCAAGTTTGTATTTGGTGTTCCACACCTCCCTCTAGGCACTTCTGAGTGCTCTGCGACATTCTTCTCAGAAATGAATTTGCAAGATTAATCTATTCACGCTGAAGGGGAGTGAAGTCTTTAGTCCAGGAGTCAGCAAACTTTTCCTGCAAAGGACCAGATAGTAAATATTTTAGGCTTTGCAGCCCATACGAACTCTGTCACAATAATCCAACTTATAATGCAAAAGCAGCCACAGACAACGTGTAAATAAATGAGCATAGCTGTGTTCCAATAAAACTTTATTTGTAGACACTGCACTTTGAACATCATGTAATTCCCATGTGGCAGGAAATATTCTTCTTTTGATTTTCTCCCCAGTCTTAAAAAATGTAAAGACCATTCTTAGCTAATGGGCCATAAAAAAAAAACAAAAAAAACAAATGGCACCCTGGGTTTGGCACATGAACCATAGTTTTTGAACCCTGCTTTGTCTAAGAAGTCAGGCTAATGTGTTAGGAGGAGAAGGAGAGAATATACCAGGTGCGGAGGAAAGCAGGTAAGGCATTTGCTTCAGATGTTGAACACCATGTGGGGATTGAAGCCACTGAAATTGGGGAAGGACATATCAGGCCTAGGGGACAGTGTGAACAAAGGCATGGAGGTGGGGCAGTCTCTGCGAAAGTTCAATGTATTCAGCACACGTGTGGCCTCATTGTTGTTTGCTAGCCCTGGGCTATCATTGGCTGCTGTTTGTTCTCACCAGAGGAAATGGTTGGTTTGGTTGAGGATGCCAAGAGACAATGAGTAGGGGAGGAAGGAAGTCACAGCAACTAGCTGTGTGACCTTGAGCTAGTCACTTCTCCCTCGAGAACTTGGTGTCTGCAGTTGGATGATAGGAGGGATGGATGTGATGGTCTTTTAGGTCCCTTGTAACTTTGATATCATGGGACTCTGAGTCAAGGAGAGGCTTTCAGCAGCGTGGGTGAGGGAGAAGGAGACCCCCTCAGAGCTCATGGTGACATCAGATCTGAGGCTGCCTTCCCTGTCTGTTCACGTCACCCCCTGCCCCGAAAATTGGCCATCTTTCCATCTCATCCTTTTGCACCCTCCCCTGCATGTGGCCATGAGTGGAGGGGAAATTTGAATGGGCCCCTCAGTCCAGCAGTGAACCCAGCATGGCCCTTCTGCCTGGGAGAGTCCCAGGCCTGAGCAAGGAGCTTCCGCCTTAGTTTCTAGGACGTGAGCTGCCAAGGGCCTTGACAAAGAACACTGTCCCTTCAATAAAGTTATCTGACTTAATGTTCTGTTTGTGCAGAGTCACAGATTACCCCAGTTTCTAAAAAACCCACTAATGGATTTAATTAGTCACTGGTCAGTGTTTCTGTTCCCTCCCTCCTTCCCCACCCAGGCTCCGAAGGAAGCAAGGTGGCCTTCCTGGGGGGCGGAGCTGAGGTGTGTGTCATTCAAAGTCACCTTTCATTCAGCACAGGCAACTTTCTCCCACAATTTTGTGTTTAGATTGCCTGCCCCACCAGGACAGGCCTGCTGCTCCTTTGGCCTCTGAAGGCCTGTTGAGGCCCCTCTTGCCTGAGAGAGAGAGAGAGAGAGAGAGAGAGAGAGTGAGAGAGAGAGAGAGAGTGTGTGTGTGTGTGTTTTAGTAAACTAACTCTCTGGGACCTTTTTTTCCACCATTAATCTTGGTTTTTTTGAGATAATCCCAACTTAAAATCGTCCAGGCTGAACTCACCTTCTTGCCCTATTTTCTGGCTCAATCACTTTATATCTCTTAACATTCTTACAGCAAAAACAGCTTACACATCTTGGTATCTCTTCAACTACTGTATTGCCCCGTACTCTGTCATCTTTCTCCTTCTGAGGGGCTCTGGGATTCACCTCCTGGATTCTAGCTGCCCCTCCCAGTCACCTTCCGTCTCCTCCACTCATACATCAGACTAAACCAATCTTCCTGAAGAACTGCTTGCTTTGTGCCCCTCCCTTGGTCAGGTATCCACAGTAACTCCCAGTTGCTTTCCATATTTTCAAATTCTGCTGCCTGGTGGATCTCATGCCTATGTATTTATTCAACATATTTCCCTGACTCCCACAGTCAACCCTTCCTCCCCATAGTCGAGCTGGTTTCCTCTCCCTACCATAATTTCTGTCGTTGTTGGTTATCTCTTCCCTCTGTTTTCATTTCATTCCACCATCTTCCACTTCTCTTTCTTCCTGTTCATCTAGGTAAAGATATGCTGACTACTTCATGAATGACCATGGTCGAAAAGACACAAATCAGACCAGGAAATTGAAAAACATGTTTGAGACATAACACACTTTTCACCTACATTAATCACTGGCCTTTCTTGACTATTCCTTGAGCTAGCATAGGTGTCCCTATTTCACACAGGAGGAAGGGGACTTGCCTAAACTCCAAGGCAAAGTTGGATCTTATTTTTTAAGGATTTTATTTATTTATTTTTAGAGAGCAGAAGGGAGGGAGAGAAACATTAATGTGCGGTTGCCTCTCATACTCCTCCCACTGGGCGGACCTGGCCTGCAGCCCAGGCATGTGCCCTGACTGGGATTCGAACCGGCGACCCTTGGGTTTGCAGACTGGCACTCAATCCACTGAGCCACACCAGCCAGGGCGAAAGCTAGATCTTTTTGTCAGAATCCCTATGCCTTTATTTTCTGCTGGAACTTGCGGTTTCTCCCCTAGGATCTAGCTGGCAGCCTACCATACTGGGGTTCGGTAGCTGCCCTGGATTTGGCTTTGTCTCCTCTCCTGCAGTGTTTTCTCCCCGTCATTAGCTTGTCCTTCACAGAAAAGTTTAGTGCCCCTCTGCCTCCTCTCTGTCTCTGGGGCACTAGAGAGAAGGATGTGGTGGCCACAGACACCTACAGGAGTGCTCTTTGGGTTTGCTCAGGCAAGGCCCCTGAGAGGGCAACTGGGGAAATAAGTTCCTTTTGTCAGCCACTGTCCCCTACCCCTCCTCTCCTATTGGCCTTCTGTAGTGCTCTTCTTGCCACATAACCACAACCCAAAGGGCTGGGGTGGGGTGAAGGCAGCGAGGACAGGGGACAGGGAGCATTCTTCTAGCCACGGCAGCCTGCCTCTCCCTGTGGGGCCCCAAACCCAGGCGAGGAACCAGCCCTTTCTGAACCAATAAGTAGAAGCCTCCAGCCCCATTCTGTCTATGTTCTGGAGCCAATGGAGGGAATTCTAAGGGGCTCCATGGGATCCCCAGTCCCCCTTGCTCTCTGGAGGTCATCTGAAACTTATCATCTGGATGAGTGCTTTTTAATTTTCAAAGTGCTTTCCCACCATCATCTTCATTCATCCGAGACTTCCTAATGAGCATCTGCTAAGCCTGAGTTACCCTCAGTCCTCGCCCACTTTAAGGATGACAGATACCACAGCCCAGAAAGATAGCTGACTTCCAGGGTCACACATTTTGTTGGAATGCAGCCAGGAAAGGGCTTCCCCCTCAGCTTGGGTAGAATATATCACACACTGTGGGTGGGCTGGTGAGTCTCCTGGAGAAAGATGAGGGGACATCTCTCTGCCTGTGGCCTGCTCTCTCCACTGTGACAGCTTAGGACCTGGGAAGGCAGGGACAAAGCTGGAGCTGAGAAAGGGCTGCGAACTACTGGAAAAGAGCTGCGGGTCTGCCTTGCCACCGGAGTTGTGACAAGCTCTACACTGGAATCAGGCAGTGACTGAGGATCAAGGAAGGAAACTTGGTTTCTTATAAATAAACACAGAGAAACCCCAACCAACAGAGCTTACAAAACATTTATTTTTTCCCTCCCTCTTCCTGATTTCATCTTAAATAGAGGGGGTGGTGGAAAGAAAGGAATAGAGGAAAAGGAGCTGACAAAATAGCTGTGAGTGAGGCCCCTTGACTGGACATTTGCTCAAGGAGGAGAGTTCAGCTGGCGATCTGAGTCAAGGTTGTGTGGAAATCCTATGGATGGGTGACCTCTGCTCCATCCATGGCTAGAGATTGGATCCCTGACTCTGGCCTCTGTCTCTTAAATACATGCTAATGGTCACGTGGTGCAACATGCAGATTCGTTGCTGGATGACTATTAGTCGGAGGAGGGGCTGTTTTTCACTGGAGGGTACAGCTGTTCCTAGGGTAGTTTCCATTTTGTTTGTGGTTATGGGGGAGGAGTGTTGAGGGAGTGGGAAATGGCATGAAGGAAATTGTCACTTCCTTTCCAGAGAATTCCAGAAAGGTTTCATGGGGGACCGGGTATTTTAGGAGTAAGAGCTGGCTCAGAGGGGACAAGGAACTGGAGGAGAACTCTGCTTTGTGGCCCAGCTGACCATCTGGCCCCCATGTTTCCTGGCATGTGTAAAAATGCCACGGGTGTTACTAGCAATTCGGTGAGAGCCATTGGCTCGGCTGAACGGGTGTAGATTTAAACTCACACCACAAAGACTGTGGACGTGGCTTTCACATAGGCGCTGTTTCCTGTAGAGGAGGCCCAGATGGGTGGGTGCTGAATACTGTTTGACGTGTTCCAGTGACAGCCCCAGAAAGGGTCTTTACGTCTACACCACCACCCAGCTGTGGTGACGCAGGAGCAGCCCAAACCACTTCTATTTTGCTATTTTGGTTTTGAAATGCAGTCAGAACCACAGAGAGCCAGAGGTGTGCATTTGCAGGCCTGAGACTTAGGCGCCCTCGCTTGCTTCTTCCCTCCTGTGGTACATGCACGGCGCGCATACAGTGTCTAGGGGCTATATGCTGTCACAGAAGCTTTGCTTTTAGCCCTGCAGTGGCCTGCAAGGGAGTGAAGGGAGCAGACTTTGACTGGTGCAGTGATGGGGCGGGGCAGGGAGGCAGGAACTCACCAGCAGTTACTAAGGGTTCCCCAGCACCTCAATTCCTTGAGCCAAGTGTCTATGTATACCCCCTAGACCCCTACTCGCTGGTGAGACAGTGTCCAGGGCTCTAGGCCATTGAATCTGCACCCTGGTACGTCTCTGAGGACACTGGTGAGGGTAGTCCCTGATGTGGGCCTCTCTGGCCTGCAGCAGGGTGGGCTGTCTGTGGTGGTGGCTTCTTTGGTTTCAGGTTCCTGGGAGAGGAAGGTTATTTTGAGGGACTTGGGGAGGTTGTTCACTCCTCTGCCAGGGGGAGAGTATGTTAGCATGCAAATGAGCCTCTTCTCCACCTCTCACTTTCAAATCCTCAAACATCTGACAGGGCAGGGTGGTGGGGGAGACGGCACGAAACTTTCTGGACTGGAAGTTTCCATGGTAGGGTTAGGGGAAGAGTTATCTTAGCCTCAGCCAACAGAACAGGACAAATGGGACAGCTACTTGCCCCTCTACACCCCTTCACCTTAGCTTCAGGCTCAAACTCAGGCAGAATGAGACAACAGGATCAGCTGTAGCTGCTGGGTACAGCCTCCCAGTACTCACAGTCCTGGGCCAGTGAGATCTGCACCAAACAAGTCCTTAATTTAGAGACTTAGACATGTAGACACTTAAGAATGCAACTAGATTAGTCTCTTTCTTTTATTTCAAACCTCTCCTCCTTGTGTTGATAGCCAACTGTTCCGTATAATACAGTGTGTTTTGCCTCTCCCTGCCACCTCCCTAGTAGAGTGGACCTTGGGGGGGTTCCCTGCAAGGCCCTATGGGCCACACGCATATTCTACAGGCATTCTCTCCCTGGGAATCATAGGCCTTTGAATTTTTGAGGGGTGCAGTGATGGTGGCAGCCCCATCCCTATCTTCACTGCAGCTTCTTTGAGCTGGCTGAGTTGGGGGGAAACTTAGGATTGAGCTTGCTGCCCTGATGGCCTGACCAGGGCAGCTCTTTGACACAGAGGCTCTCACACACATATATGCCCTCACCCTTGGGACACATTGGCATGCCTTGCACACACATATATTTACGATGTGTTTGCACACACAGCAAAATCCCAGTGTAAGTGACAATGCAAAAATATACAGATGTTACACACATAGAGTGCACATATTCCCCTCATTCTCGTATAAGCCAGAGTACATGACGCCCACCCCACACCCAGTGTACATATTAATATATTTAGTGCTTATAAAACAGCTCACTTGTACTGAATGACTAATACCATTCATTCATTCACTCATACACTCGTTCCACAAACACAAATTGAGTGTCTGCTAAATGCCAAGCATAGTGCAAAGTGGTAAAGTTTCATCGCTGACCAACACAGCTGTCCCTGTCCTCAGGGAAGCCACTGTCTAATGGAGAAGGTAAGGAAGGCGCAAAGAAGTTTCACAGGCTGAGATCATGGGCAGCGAACTCGCAAACATGAAATACTGATCTGTGACGAGAAGCCGAAGAGATGAGCAAACCTGAAGGGAAGGCACAGGGCAGGAAGGCCCAAGGCCCTTGGGGGAGAGGTAGCAGACAAAGGAGTTTCAGAAGTTTCGTGTTTAGACAAAGTGGGATTAGGTGAAAGTGATAGCCTTTTGTTTGATTAGTTCGAGAATGCTTCCTGGGGGCAGACAGCTTGCCTGTGGGCCTGTGGGAGGGCTGGAGCTGTGGAATGTGGGCCTTGGGCACTTTGGCTGGGGGAGGCAGACCTTCCAAGCATAAATGGCCTCAGGAGGCTTCTCAAGCCACAGGAGACTAGGTCACATACAGGGTCAGGTTGGGGTGGAGTGGGGTGGAGCTCAGGGGAGGACCACGATTTTGCCAGGAAGCCAGGAAGCACTCTCTGTCCTGGCAGGCATCGGTCTCTCATTCACCCAAAGGGAAACTCAGACCTGAGAGGATGAGTTGAGTGACTTCTCAAAGTCTTTTTGGGCGGTGGGTGGAAAAGTGTGGGGATGAGAATGGGGGTGGGGAGAGGGCGGAGCCAGCCCTGTGGGCTAACGGAAAGGAAGTGGGAGAGGCCTGGGTGTCTCCTGTGGGGGAGAGCGGTCATCAGAGAGGTCACCCGTGGTCCCCCTCCCTTCCCTCCCCTTTGCCCCTCTCTGAAGTTCCTCATTTCTTTCCAGCCAGGAGAAGGTTTTGCCACCCTTGGCACTGCCAAAGGAGTATCGAGGAGGTAGGGGTCAATTGTGTTGCTTCCACTGTGGTGCTTGGCCCCAGTTTTTCAGATGCTCATGGTTGAAACAGGCCGTCTATAGATCCAGCACACACACACACACACACACACACACACACACACACAGACACACACAGACACACGCACACACACAAACTAAAAACAGGACACTTAAGGGCCAAAGATGTGGCACCTGGAAGTGGAGAAGTCCAACTGTTCAGGACTGGAGGAGCAGAGTAGACCGGTAGTAGGGACGTGGGAGCAGGAGTTAGAGCTTTGGGAGGCAAGCATGGGTGGGACCGCAGACATCTCGTACAAACAAGCACAGCAAGCACAGGAAACAATTGGAGGCCTGGGTGCCATGTGAATGCCTGAGGTACAGACTGTGATCATGAGAGGCATTCAGGGAGAGGAGAGACGTGTGGGCTACAGCAGACAGATTTCCTGGAAAAGGAGGGCCCCTGAGTGGGCCCTGGAGGATGGGCAAGGTTCCTTGGGCCCCTCCCCCAGTCAGGGCTCTCCTCACAAGTTCCCAGGGTGACAGTTCAGTCTTGAAACTGAAAGCAAAGCTGAACCAAGAACACAAACCCACAACCAGCACAGAGGCCATCCTCTCCAGCCAGCGGCGGTGGTGGCAGGTGGTGATGAATGTGCAGAGCTTGTGGCCCACCTAGCTCTGTCTCCAGGCTCTTTGAAGGCGTGGCCATGTCTGAGAGTCCCACCCCCACAAGCAGGGTCAGGCTAACAACACAAGCCTCACAGCAAGACATTTCTTCCTCCGTAGACTCTGACCTTCATAGCTAAGTGACTCCCACTCCCAAGGTAAACTGAACCTAGCAGAGTCTAAAAGAGTACCCTTTATACTCATGTGTCCCCACCCATACCCCTCACACAAGATTCTTCCCCAAGCCAAGGGAACTTTAGGGCTTTTTCATACCATTGCCCCATCCTTGAGGGCCTGATTTACCCTGTGGCCACACCCTGAAGACTGATGTTCTGGGTGGAGAGAGACCAAAGTCCCTCTGTCACCTTCTCCAGAGGAGTGGGGGAGGGAAGGGTGGGAGGTTATGTATCTTCAGGGCCAGCTCAGGTGTAAATGTTGGTGACTTAGACTGGCACTGAGGCTTGGCCACTTCCCACTGGAGATGATTCAGTTAATTTCCCTTTCCCCCCTTTCTCTACCTGGCTCCTTTCTTCTCCGTCCCTGTTCTTCTCTCACTGACCTCCCCTTTTAGCCATCCCTCTTCGGGCAGTCTGCCTTGTTGTGGCAGGGGTCCCTTTGGTTCACCAGCTGTCCTGGGAACAGAGCTCAAGGAAAGTAACTTACTCAGTGCCCCCACCTCTCCCTTCTCTCTAGGTCACTCCTGCGGTTGGCCCAGCCCAGCATGCAGCCTTGAACCTGGCTTAGACCACCACCTACTCCAGCTCACTACATCCCCTATTCTCCTGTGGCTCGGGTTGTAGGCTCTGTCTCCAAGGTCCCGGAGCAGCATCTCTTCATCAAGAAAACCCTACAGCTCCAGAGGGCCCTGTGAATCCTGCTGTCAGCTCTGAGAAGACAGCATGGCTATTACCCTACAGCCCAGTGACCTGATCTTTGAGTTTGCAAGCAACGGGATGGATGATATAAACCAGGTACAGCCCCAGAGAACGGAGCCCTGTCAGCCAGCACGATCAGATAGACGCAGACAGGCAGGCAGACAGCCAGTAAGCCAGCCGGCTGGCCGGCTAGCCAGTCAGCAAATATTGATCAAGCACCTACTAGGTTCAGGGCACTGGGCTTGCTTGCCAGCCGGACTGTGTGCCAACTGGTCACTCATGCAGCCAGTCAGTAATCATCAGGCGGTCATTTAGTGAGCCCATTGCCCACGTGCAGTTACAGGGCACGTGCAGTCACTAAGTCAGCCAAGCAGCTGCTAAATAGACCAGCTGAGCTGTTGGCCAGGCAGCAACGTGGGCCGAACGCACAGTGTGCACTGACCTTCCTATGCATTTTCAGCCACTTCCCTTCACTCCTAGTGTCATAGCGAGAAAGTTGCTGGGACAACCACGCGGCAAGAGTGAGTACTGCCAGCTGGAACCGCAGGGCAGAGTCCAACCCCTGGCATCTTCAGACTGATGTCTCTAACCTGGTTGATGCACCCCTCCAAAACTACCTTGACCTGAAATTCAGGATAAACTGGAGATGGAGTCTTCTGGTGGGAGGAAGTTGGAAAATAGGACAGACTTCTGGCACTCGGGTCCCCACCGCTCTATACCTTGCCCTGCACTGGGGCTAAGAGAGAACGTTTTTCATGTACTATCTTAGGATAGTGTCCTGGCACACTTGCCACCGCCCTCCACTCCTCTCTTTCCATAAAATGAAGAAGAGGCAACCAGGTACAGTAGAAGGAGTGGAAGATTAAGAGTCAAAAGACTTGGGGTCTGATCCCAGTTTGGCTACAGTGTCACCTAGGCAAGTTCTGTCCCCTACCCCATCTGGCTGCCATCTCCCCATCTTCACCAAAAGGAGATCCAGCTAGATTACCTGTAAGGATACCTCAGTCTAATTCTGATGCTATTTATCCTAAATCCTTGTGAAGATGGAAAACTTCGTCCAATCCCTAGCGGACTATGAAAGACTGCCCTCTAGTGGACTTTGAGCACATGTGCTTTCTGTCCACCCTGGTCTTAAAGTTACTCAGTTTTATTGAACACCTCTGGGGTGCCTAACCTTATGGAAAGCATTATGGAAGGACAAAACAAGAAAATATAAACTTATGTGGGTTCTGAATGCTACTAGTCATTTTTTACTTGTTTCTAGTCTGCTCAGCAGCTGTTTCTGTTCTTCATAGAGGCTGTTCATAGAAGCTCCCAACCCCATACTTCCAAACCCACCCATGTCCCCTCACCCTCAGCAGACAGCCTCTCCTCCAATCCACAGAGAAGCTCAAAGCCAAGGACGCCCTCAGTTACCCTCCCACCTCCCTTTTATTGATAACATCACTGTTCTTATTTTCTTTCTGCTGGCCTGGGAGAAAGACGTATCCCTGTTCCTTCCAAAGGTAACTCCTACCCCTGTATCTAATCTCTTCTCTCCTGCCTCCTTGAAGACCTCAAGCCATCGAGCCCCTCCTCGCTTTCTCTCATATCTTTCAGACCTCCCAGACCTTTCTTCTCAACCTTGAACATCACCGAGTCTTCCCAACCATAAAAGAAAACCTGCCCTCTCTTTCACCCACCTCCTTCAAAATACCACCTTCTTAGTGCCTTTCTTCTCTCCAGCCTAGGCCCCACCCTCTGTGTTTACTTTCTCATCTTTCTCTCACTCTTTTTAGGAAACAGTTTTTATTGCAAAAAATTTTGTATCATGAATACAAAAGAGTGCATAAATCACACACACACACACACACACACACACACACACATTTTTAAAAGAATAACTATAAAATGAACACCCATGGTCCTGGCCTGTTGTGGGTTCGATTTCTATCCCAGAGCATATGATCCCCAGTCCAGGTGGGTAAGACCCCCAGTCCTAGTGCATACGAGTGGCAACCAATCAGTGCTTCTCTGTCGCACTGATGTTTCTCTCTCTCTCCCTGTCTCTCTAAAAGCAATGAAAAAATGTCCTTGGATGACGATTAAAAAAAAAAAGAAAGAAAGAACACCAATGAACTCACCACCCAGGTTCAGAAATAAAATGTTACCAGGCTCCTAGAAGCCTCCGATACCTAAAACAATGAGAACCTACTCTGTCAGGCCCTGTTCTAATTTTTTATACATATCGATCCAATTAAACAACCCTATGCAGTCAATAATATGATCACCCCGATTTTATAAGTGAGGCAACCAATGTATAAAAAGATTAGGTAACTTTCCCAAGGTCACACTGCAAATAAGTAGTAGAGCTTGGTTTCAAACCCAAGCACTCTGGTTCTATATCAGCACAATCCAGTAGAATATCCTGAGATGCTAGAAGTGTTCTGTATTTCCCTTATCCAGAGTGGGGCTACTAGTCGCATGTGGCTATGGGGGCACTTGAACTATGGCTAGCACAACTGAAGAGCTGACTTTTAATCTTGAAAAAAATTGCATTTCTAATAGTCACATATGTCTAGCAGCTACCATATTGGACAGACAGCTTTTAACTTTATGGCCTTAATCACTACACCCTACAGCCTGCCTCAGTCTGTCCTGTCTGCAATCCATTTTAATATGCCTTGGGACTCCAGCACTCCCCTGAAACTGGTCTAGCCAGGTGACTGCCCATTGGCCAAACCCAAAGGCATTTTATTAATATTTACTTTTCTGGACCATTCAGGAACATTAGGCAGAACTGAGCATTCTCATTCTTTTTCCATGAAGACAGAACTAACAGTCCTGTGAAAGAAAATTTGAAAAAATCAGAAAACTAGAAAGAAAGGGGAAAAATCCCCCAAAGTCCCACAACTTAAATATAATCATTATGAACATTCTGGTTTATTTCCTCCTATACACAATATTTATTTTTAAATTTTATTCATTTATTTTTAGAGAGGGTGGAAGGGAGGGAGAAACAGAGGGAGAGAAACACTGATGTGAGAATGTGCCCTGACAGGAGACCGAACCTACAACCTAGGCAATTGCCCTGACCAGGAATCAAACTGGTGACCTTTCGGTTTGTGGGACGACACCCAACCAAGTATGCCACACCGGTCAAGGCTATACATAATTAAAAACAAAACAAAACAGTTGTGATCACACTCCTTTTTTATTTAGTTTTGCTTGGCTTTAGAGCAACCATGTCCCCCAGGGGTCAAATTCTCATCCTGATCATTTTTTTCCACTCCAAGGGATTTAGTGACCACCCTGTTGTGCTCTTGGACACATATGTTTGACTTCTTGAGAGGTATCTCCATCTTAAATATCTTTAGGGTACCTCAAACTCACCGTATCCAGACACTGTCCCTCTTATCTTTCTCCAAAAACTTGTTCCTCTTCCTCCTCTTGGGCTCCCCTTTAGCATGAACAGTGTCCCCATGCACCCATTGAGCGAAACTGGAAATTGGAACACTCTTCCCCATCCAGGCAGTGACTGGGCACTTACATTTCTAACTCTATAATGCCTCTGTTCTTCTATCTTAATTGCCAAAGAATGAGCCCTAAGATGTCCACAATCTGAGGCCCTAACCCTGGATTCCCAACCCTTATTGTAGCCTGAGTCCCTCACCTGTTCTATTGACTAGTCCTTTCCCACTGGCCTCAGAATGATCCTAGCCCTTTCCATAGACTGAGCACCAACCCTGGCCATGGATGAACCCATAACTATAACCAATTAAAACTGTCTTCCCTTGGTTGAATGTAGGTGGTACAGGGATAACCCATCTCTATAAATTAAAAATTCACTCAAAGAATCACCTAATGAGGTTGGACCCAGAGCAATGTCATCTTATACAAAGGATAGCTTCTGAGGGTTCTAAGAATTAGGAATTGCAAGAAGGGCCAGATTCTGGTAGGGAGGGCTTCCTGGAAGAGGTAGGTGGGTCCTGAATCAGATTCCTCTCTTCTCCACAGCTGGAAGACCCCTCGGTATTCCCAGCTGTGATTGTGGAGCAGGTACCCTACCCCGAATTACTGCATCTGTATTCAGGACTGGAGCTGGACGACGTTCACAATGGCATCATAACGGACAGGACCTTGTGCATGACAGAGGATCAGATCCTGGAGGGAAGTTTTATGCTGGCAGGTTTGTCCCCTTCTTGGGCAGGGAAGGTATGGAGGAGAAAGGGTCTTCAGGGAATAGTAGCCCACACACAATGGCTTATAGTGACACATGCAGCAAAGGCCAGGTCCCCAACAGCT
Organism: Mormoops blainvillei; assembly: GCA_004026545.1. Taxonomy (NCBI): domain Eukaryota; kingdom Metazoa; phylum Chordata; class Mammalia; order Chiroptera; family Mormoopidae; genus Mormoops; species Mormoops blainvillei. The sequence continues at coordinate 14,090 of PVJD01006177.1, read as the reverse complement.
GGAAATTAGATGAGGCGGTTAGGACAAACAAGAGGTTGTATCACTTCATGGAGAAGGAAGCCATCTAAATGGGTTCATGATCTTTTGAGATGGAGGAGGACAATGAAGAGTGGAGATAACTGGGGTGGGTGTATGGAGAAGGTGGGAGGTCCACTGGCTCCCAGTGGTGGGAAGGACACCCTTCCTGAGTGTCCTTTGGCTCCTTATCACTATTCCCTGAGCTGGCCCCGGTTATGGGGGTACCCCCTTCCCTGTGCCCTAAGAGAACTTTTCCTCTCCCCTTTACCATGGAACTGGAACCAGATGAAAATGAAGCAACCTCACAAACCATGTCAACCACTGAAGTCTTGCTCAATGCTGAGTCTCCCAACAACATCCTGGATGAGAAGCAGATCTGTAAGTGTGAACCCCACTGCCTTAACTCGAGGCAACACAAAATACTATTTAAAAAAGATCCCATCCATGCACTGGATTCTCAGGCACTTGTACATGCAGGTGTCTGTACCCGCACTCACTGACACACACGTAAACATGCTTTTGAGCTGTGACTGGAATGGGAAGGGGCTAGAGGGCACCACAAACAAGGAGAAAGTGTCCAGGGTGACCTTCTATTCCAAATTTTAAAAATTGATTTTAGAGAAGGGGAGGAAGGGAGAGGGAAATACCAGTTTGTTTTTCCACTTATTGATGCATTCATTGGTTGATTCTTGTATGCGCCCTGACTGGGATCGAACTCGCAACCTTGGAGTATTGGGACAATGCTCTAACCAACTGAGTGCCCTGTCCTGGCCAGGGCCCCAATTTTTAAACTGGTGAAATACACATAAAATTGACCACCTTAACCATTTTCAGTGTACAGCTCAGTGGTTATTAAGTTCATTTGTGTATGTTGTACAGCCATCATCACCATCCATCTCCACAACTCCTTTCATTTTGCAAGACTGAAACTTTCTACCCATTAAACAAGTTCCGATTTCCCCCTCCCTTCAGCTCCTGGCAACCCCATTCTACTTTGTGTCTATGAATTTGACTACTGCATGTAAGTGGAATCATACAGTATTTGTCTTTTGGGGACTACTTTATTTCACTGAGCATAATGTCCTCAAGGTCTGTCCATGTTGTAGCATGTATCAGAACCTACTTCCTTTTTAAGGCTGATTAATATTGGCCAGGGTGACTTTTTAGGTCCCTCTCCCAGGGCCTAAAAAGTCTGCCTGGGCACCCAGGAGGACTATGCAGGTGTGGCTTATTTTAAAATATACCAGGTTTGGTATACCAGGTTTTGGTACCTCCTCATGCCTTTCTTGTTCTTGGAGGTTGGCCCTCCCTTCCCAGAAGGCCCCCAAGGCAGGCTTCTCCTCCAGAACCCCCTCAGACACTTGCCCTGACTCCACAGAATTCCTGACCATAACTGCCCCGCCCAAGAGGGTGCTGGGATACAGCTCAGGAATGAAAGTCCTGGAGCTGCAAGTTCAGAGTCCTAGCATTTCTAATCCCTGCTGCATCACTAATATTTATTCAGGATTTAACAGATATTTACCGAGGGTCTATATGTGCCAAGCACCAACTTGCTGTGTGACCTTGAGCACATGACCTCGAGCCATCCCTGGGTCTTGGTTGGTTTCTTCATCAGGAAAGCAGAGGAATTGGGCTAAATAATTTCTAAGGCCTCTTCCGGTTGTAAAAAGGAATGAATGACTAAATCAAGGTGGCCCTTTACTTTGGGTGTCACCTGCAACTTCCCCACTATCAGTAGTGGGCTCGAAATGTAGCAGCAGTGATTGGGGCTAGCTCATGCCCACAGATCTGCAGATGTTTCCTCTCCTCATGGTGCAAGACACATGAGGCGTTTTCAGGTATATGCTCTGTTTGGGCTGAGGGGGAACAGCGCCTCTGCTCTCCCTGGGAGCCCACCATTCTCTGGAGCACTGGGAGAACACGCTCCGACCCTGCACTGAGCCCCAGCCACCTCAGGCCTTTCTTTTGTAGTCAGCAGCTCCGAGATTCTTCCAGACTCAGACCCTGCTCCAGCCACCAATCTGCCCAACTACCTGTTTCCTGTCTCTGAGCCCAATGCCCTGAACAGGGCTGATGACACTGGTGACCAGGAGGGGCATTCTTTGGAGGAGAAGATCCCCAGAGAGGAAAGTGCCAAGAAGACCGGAAAATCAAAGAAGAGAAGTAAGAAAGGCAGGGGGAGTGTGTGTGCATGTCTTCAAGCGGGTAGGTGTTGGGAGAGGGGTGGTCAGGGAGGCCGTAGAGATGAGTGGGTGGAGGCTCACAGACACATTAAGAGGACAGCTCTCTGGTATGGCAAAGATGGAGGAAAAGGTCTCCCTTTGGTAAAACCTCATCAGTTGTCCTCATCAGTTGGCCTGCCCAAAGCCTGATATTTCCCAGGTCACTCCTGTCTGCCCAGCATAGATGGAAACTCTGCCGATGATCCCAATGGCTTGAATCCTAGGCTGGGTATTCATACACCACGCTTGGCCCCCTGGCCAGTCCCTGGCCTCCTGGGGGCCTCTGCTGTATGCTTTGTGTGCTTATCTTCCTTCTGGGAACTCATGGAGCCGAGGCCATATATGGGAGAGGACTTTGGGCTTTCCCAAGCCTCACTGTTACTAATTTACTCGGGTGACGGCTGGTTGACACTGCCTTGTCAGCGCGGCAGGCAAAACCGCAGTGTTACACTTACCTGCACAGTAGTCACACCTTTAGGCTGCCTTTTCATTTCAAAAATTAGATTAGGCGGATTCTGATCTACAGGTGACTCATGTGCACTACATTGCCCCACAGAGTAGTGGTTGGTGTTTTGGTGTATCTTTAGGGTCTGAAAATGAGGGCAGACCATTGGGTAGGTGCCTGTACCTGTGGGCTATAGCCAAGGAGAATGATCCTGGGCTTTTGCTTGTCTGCCTTGTTACACCCTTGAAACTTGATAAGCTTCAGGCCCTCCCTCTCAGGAGCCTGGCCTGCAGCGATCGCTGTGGTCTCAGCCTCATCCTTCTCTCGCCTTTTCCTCACAGTCCGAAAGACAAAGGGCAACCGCAGTACCTCACCTGTGACTGACCCCAGTATCCCCATACGGAAGAAATCTAAGGATGGCAAAGGTATGGCTGGGAGTCAGGTGAGGTAGGAAGGGAGCCAGGGTACTTGCACTTCCCCTCACCACCTTCCCCTCTTCAGGCAACACCATCTATCTGTGGGAGTTCCTTTTGGCTCTTCTGCAAGACAGAAACACCTGTCCCAAGTACATCAAGTGGACCCAGCGAGAGAAAGGCATCTTCAAGCTGGTGGACTCCAAAGCTGTGTCCAAGCTGTGGGGGAAGCAGAAAAACAAGCCTGACATGAACTATGAGACTATGGGCAGGGCACTAAGGTAGGAGCTTCTAGGGGTCCCTGCCTGGATGTGTCACCAAGCTCTTTGATATGTGCAAGGAGGCCCTCCTGCCGTAGGATCTCCTAATGTTCCCATTTGCTTGCCCCTAAGCCTACTCCCCAGGCCCTCTCTGGAAGGAACAATTCCCTTCCTCTCGCAGCTCTGTCCTAGCTTTTTCGCTTTTGACACAAGAAAAGTATTTTAGGGCCTCCCATCCCCAAGAAGGTCTTTGTTCACATTCTTCAAGCCAGAGACCTAGGGAGATGGGCCAGAGTTACCCACAGATGGCGTCTCAGGCTGCAAGACTGCTGAAGCCGCCACCATCCATCCATCCTCTCATCCTTTACTTACCCTCTGCCCCAAAGCAAAGTGGGGGTTAGCATTCGAAACCCCTTCTCATGGACCCTTTGAGTCCTCTGAGGGAGGTCTCAGATGTTTCATAAAAACCTTCCTAGTCTAAGAGTTGGTCTCACCCAGTGCCTTTGCCCTTGAGCTCCCATTTGGCTCCTGGCCTGCCTCATGTCTGCCCTGCTTTGGAGGGTGGTATGTCCCTGACTAACTCCCCACCCCTTTTCCTGCAGATATTACTACCAAAGGGGCATCCTTGCCAAAGTGGAAGGGCAGAGGCTGGTGTACCAGTTTAAAGAGATGCCCAAGGACCTAGTGGTGATCGAAGATGAGGATGAGAAAAGTGATGTCACAGAGGCATCCCCTAAGGCCTCTGCCTCATCCACCAACACTGCCCGCCGAGCCAGCTCCAGGGTCTCATCCAGAGCTGCTCCCCAGGGCAAGGGCAGCCCTCCCTGGGAAAAGCCGAAGGTTCAGCAGGTCGGTCTACAGCCATCTGCAAGTCTGGAATTGGGACTGTCTCTAGATGAGGAGATCCCCACTACCTCCACTGTGCTTGTCTCTCCACCAGAGGGCCAGGCCAAACTCACCAAAGCTGTGAGGTAAGGGAACCTAGGGCATTATGAGTCTTCCTATAGTACTTCGAGTTGGGGGGCAGTTTTCAGCTTCTTGCAAAGCTCTGCTGTGTTTCCAGTCTCATGAGACCCTCACAAATCCCTGGAAAGCCAGTAGCGCATTTGTAGGTCAAGAGGGGAAAAGCAACTTGCCTGAGGTCACACACCAAAGTAATGGCAAAAGCCAGCACTTGTCCTGGGGGACTTCCATTGTCAGCTGGGGCAATTCCTTTTACCTTAGAGGGCTCCCCAAGCAGCTACCAGGGCCCTCCACATTTGGGCCTCTTCCTCTAAGCCTCTATGACTCTAAAAAAGAGGCAACAGCTTCGGGCCACGTTGCTCAGTAGGTAGGCGTGTCGTCCCCGTACACCAAAAGGTTACAGGTTCCATTCTCAGTCAGGGCACATACCTAGGTTGCAGGATCGATCCCCAGTCGGGGCACGTATCGGGGGCAACCGATATACGTTTCTCTCACATCAATGTTTCTCTCTGTCTCCCTCTCTCTAAAATCAATAGGGAAACACATCCTTGGGTGAGGATTAAAAAAACCAAAAAAAAAAAAAAAACACCCCTAAAAAAGAGGCAACAGAAAATATTACAGGGGCACCCACTCTGCTTTCCTCAGGCACTCCAGGCCCTTCCAGAAAGCTCTTGATACTTCTTGTCCATGCTAAATGCTTCCAATTTTCCCTGAAAAGGGCGGGCTTTGACTGGGTTGTGTGTGTGTAGCTCACTCTACTGGCATGGATCACCGAGATGCTCTTCTAAGAGGGGAAGGCAGTAGAGTGGAGCAGTGAGGAACACAAGCTGTGGAGTCAGAAAGCCTAGATGTGAGTCCCTGCTACTAGCTGTGTGATCTAGGGCAAGTGACGTAACTTCTCTATGCCTCAGTTTTCTCAAGCTGTATAATCAGACTATTAATGTTACTCAGCTTGTGGGCTATTTTGAAGATTGAGGAAAATACTGCATGTCAATCATTTTGAGTGTCTCTCAGCTACACTAAGTAGTCAATAAATGTTAGCCAAAACAAAAACAAAACACCTTTGGCTCCTTTCCTCCTGTGCCCTCCTTTGTAGCCAGTTGGGACATGCCTCCTGCCTTAACCAAATCTGTTTTCTGTTTCTTCTCAGTGCGTCTTCAGTGCCCAGCAACATCCACCTAGGAGTGGCCCCTGTGGGGTCAGCCTCAGCCGTGACCCTGCAGACAATCCCCCTGACCAGAGTGCTAACCAATGGCCCTCCTGCTAGTACTACTGCTTCAACTCAGCTCGTTCTCCAGAGTGTTCCGCCTGCTTCGACCTTCAAGGACACCTTCACTTTGCAGGCCTCCTTCCCCCTAAACACCAGTTTCCAAGAGAGCCAGGTGGCAGCGCCAGGAACTCCACTGATTCTCAGTGGCCTCCCCCAACTTCTGACTGGGGCCAACCGTTCAACCAATCCAACAGCACCCTCCGTCACAGGGGCTGGAGTGGCAGGGCCCAGCTCTCAGCCCCCAGGGACTGTCATTGCTGCCTTCATCAGGACTTCCAGTGCCACAGCTGCCCCTGGGGTCAAGGATGGGCCACTGAGACCCTCCTCATATGTGCAGGGCATGGTGACTGGGGCCCCCATGGAGGGGCTGCTGGTTCCTGAAGAGACCCTGAGGGAGCTTCTGAGGGATCAGGCTCACCTTCAGCCACTTCCAGCCCACGTGGTTTCAAGGGGCTCCCACAATCCAAGTCTTCTGGGAAACCAGACTTTCTCTCCTCCCAGCCGCCCCACTGTTGGGCTGACCCCAGTGGCTGAACTTGAGCTCTCCTCAGGCTCAGGGTCCCTGATTATGGCTGAGCCTAGTGTGACCACATCTGGGAGCCTGCTGACTAGATCCTCAACCACAGCCTCCTTCTCCCCATTCAACCCCACTTCCCTCATTAAGATGGAGCCCCATAACATATAGATAGAGGGGTCAGGGAAGTGTGACCCACCAGGCAAAGCTGAGCATCATTTTCATATGGACTGCCTCTAGCCAAGTCTGACTTAAGTAGCTCACCTGCCCTTACATTTTAGTGGAATGTCAATACACCAGACTCCCCCATCCCCCGCCCCTGCCTAAAGTCGACATGGTCAAGCCATGCCCAGTTTGAGCATCCCTGGCATTGGACCATGGCCTCCAAGAGCACTAGGGGATATGCTCTTGTCAGGGCAATGGGCTGATGTGGTGGTGAAGGGAGAGCCTTCTGAGAAGTTGGTGGCCAGGGAGGGTGCAGGAGCTTCATGGGAAGAGCCATTTTTGCCTGGCTGTATTTCACTATCTATGTTCCCTCAGCAGGGGAGTTACTATTTCATATGGGAATATGTTGGTATGTATTTGTGTGTACTCATGGATCTGTATCTTCATTTCTTTGGAGAGGATGAGGGGGCAGCTGTGAGGTTTTCAAGAACATGTGTCTCTCTGTGAGTCAGCCACAGAGATGAGGATTTGTTTTAAGGAAAAGCATTCTCTAATTCCCTTTGTACACACCAAGATTCGGTTGTTCTTAGACTCTGGAGTGCAGGTTGGAACCCCAGATCTGGAGAGATGTCACAGAGCTAGAGCAGTCCTGGGTTAGAAGAGCTTCAACTGGGGTGTGTGTGTGTGTGTCTGTGTTGAAACAACTACAGTTCTAAGGGACAGGGGAAGGCAAAGTGGGATAAAAGCATGAAGGGAGGAAAGGGAACTCAGCCCTGGGGAGCAACCCTCCAGCCTAGACTGAGGCCTTCTTTCTGGAGTTGGCCTCATTGCCCACCAGTTGCTCGACAGCATGCTTAGAACCTTGACCACCGGAGAAGGTTGTGCTTGAAGAGTTAGACAGGAGCTGAGAACCCCCCCAGGGACAGGCCCAGCCACCAGGTCTCCTGGCAGGGCTGAATTAATTGAATGTTTGCACTGAGGGCTAGGGCTGTAAGACCAGTCTTTGCATCTGGCCTACACCCCAAATGCTGGGTTCCCTATTAATTTTACTCCTGATAGTTTCCTGTCATCAGGAATTGCTAGGGATAGTTGTTTAGCAATGTAGATTGCCTCCATTACTGGCCATGTGTGCCTGCTACTCAGCCAGCCTTCTACTTACCTCGTAAGTTTGCCAACCCACTCGTCCCCACCATGGCTACAGTAGACATTCACGCAGACTGTTGCCCCTCTTCAACTTTTGCACCTGACCCTCATTCCTTCTTCACTAAAGAGACAGGAGCCAGCAGATGTGAGCTCCCGTGGCACTTCTGTCTACATGGCTTCTTGCTTTCCTCTTCCCTCTTTCCTCTTTCCTCTTTCTAAGGGAGGGTTAACCGATACTTTCTTAAAGTCAACTCCTCCGCCTAGGGCCTGGATCTCCTCCCCTTTCCCTTCTCTGAATAAGCTTGCTCCTCTCCTGCCAAGTGTGGGGGGCAAAGCTAAGAGCTAGGATTTGTCAGCCTCAGAAACAGTTACGGTATCTGGTGAATTTGGTTAATGTGAATCAGTGCCTCAGGACCTTTGCTATGTCCTTGGTGCAAAACCGTCCACTTGATCTACCTCCCCAGGTTGCTCTTCTCTTTCTGCTTTCGGTCACTGCCAAGCCTACTATCATCCTCTCCCAGTCTCTTCTTGTTTTTCCCTCGGGCGGGAACCGCATACAGTTGTGCAGGTGTATTTATTACATGTCTCCAGCACTTGGCATTAAAGTGTTTTTTTCTAATAAATCAGTTTATTAAGAAAATTTCCTGATGGTAGAAAGTAAAGCATCTTGAGAAAGTTACCTTTATTTTATTTTATTTTTTTGTGTAAAGATACTGCATGGGTTAGGGGCGGCCCTGTCCCCCTCACCCCAACTCCACAGAACTCGTCACCTGAAGGTCACCGATATCTTCGCGGTGACATCAAATGTGTTCAAAGTTCTTGGCCCTTGTGAGCCCTCACAGCATGTGACACTACACATCACCTCCTGCACTAGCTGGGCTTAACTGCACCCTCCGTCGCCTGTTCTCTGCGCCATGCTGGCTCGATCTACCACTTTCAGTGTGGGTATCACCCAAGGGTTTCATCCATCCTCCTGGGTCTGGCTCAGCTCTTTGGGAATGAGTCTGAAATCTAGGGCTGCAGTCCCCACTTTTCTCCTCAGCTGCAGGCTCACATGCCAGGGGTCTGCTGGACATTTCCACCTAGATGCCTGCCAGGCCCTCGACGACAGCCCCTCTCGAAAGTTGATTTTTAAAGTTTATACACACACGTGCGCGCACACACATGCACACACACACACTTTCCAAGAAAAGAAAAGCTGTCATGACTTGCCTATTTCCATTAATGGTGCCACCATTTGCCTGACCTAAGTTTGACATTTCAGAGCCATCTGATGGCTGCCTTCACTTGACCCGTCTCCTGAAGTCCAGTGCCATTTGCCATGTCTTGCAAATCTAGTCTTTCACATTCCCAGAGCCTCAGACTACCCAGAGCTTATCCTGCTCTCAGACACATGAGAGCCCCACTGTGACCTCTTACTCCATCTGCCAGGGCACCAACTCTGATCTGCTAAAAAGCCTTCAGAGGCTCCTCTGCCTACAGGTAGGGGCAATACTCAAAATAACCTCCAGGCAGCTGGGCATTAACCCTTTATTTGCTGAATCATGAGGCAGTCCAGGAGTACTGGAGGAGGGGTGGGGGGGGGCACTTTAGAGCTCAGGGCAGTAGTTCCAAACATATGTTGAGCTTAGCATCAGCCCTGTCTTCAGACAAGTTCCCAAGTCCTTGACCTTCCAGCAAGGTCCTTTGCCATTGGGTCCCATTGGACTTCCCCAGTCACCTCTCACATTGCTGCTCCCACCCCTAATGTATTGCTCCAGCCAAACCAATGCACCCACCGGCCTTTGAATAAGCCTCTTTCAGTTTCCCACTTCTGTGTTCTGCTTTACTTGGCTCTGCTCAAGTAGAATGTTCCTTCTACCCCACTAGTAGCAACTGAATACTAGCCATCCTTCAAGACTCAGTTGCTGGAAGCTGCCTTCCCAGAGTTCTTTATTTGAAACTTGTAGCTATTACCACTCTTTTGGCAAATGATCACAGCCTGTGACATCTCTGTTATAATCACAAATTGTTACTCAAATCTTCAATGACCTGGACTTATTTAGTCTCTCCCAATTAGTGTTCCTTTCCAAGGGGCAGGGGACTATCACCCACAGAGCAGGGCACACTACATATGAAGCATCTAGCGAGCATCAGCAAACGGTTACTGATTGAGCTGCTGAGTGATGGGGACCAAACTTTGAGGTAGGTGACGCCAACCTTCCTTTTGCACAGGCACTCACCCCAGGTGCTCCACTGCCCAGGGCCTGCACTCCCTGGCTCAGTTTCCTCGTGTGCCCCCACCCACCAAGCCCAGCCTCCACACCCAAGAGTTGTTACTACTTTGAACATACTCTACCCCTAAAGAAACTTCCCTGTCCAGTTTCTTTCCTAACTCAAAGTGTTAAATTAGCTGATATGATAAACTAACCTGTGCTGATATAGTTATGGGAGAGGGCTAGAGGAGAACCTCAGGAGACAGGTTTCTTTTAACCAGGGCTGTGTGGCAACAACATCCCTGCCTTTGCGATGGTTTAACGGAGTCGAGAGACTTGCTCCTCACCCTCAGCAGCTGATGTATTACTCCCTCTTCTGGGCTCCCACAGCACTTTGTATATACCTCTTCCTGTAGCACTTAGTACATGGTAGGTCCTTAGTTACATGTTTATGTGTTTCCCCTCCAATAGACTGTGAGCTCCTCAAGGACAGGGACTGTGTGTTAGTCACTGATGTATCCCCAGCGCCTAGCACAGTGCCTGGCACACAGTAGGTGCTCAATAAATGTTTATTGAAAGAATGAGTGAGTCCTGTACCTAATCATGGGGATTGCAGCCTTATGCTATGGCAGGCAAGAGGGCAGGGAGGACAACCCATACTAGAGGGGCTACCACAGCTTTTTGACCTCACGAAACACTGAAGGCAGCTGTTTCCTATGCCAGTGTCTGTGGTAACCAGGTGTTGCAAGCGACTCCCCAACTCCTGCCCTTTGGTGCTGCCCCTCCTGCCTCATGACTATTTCTTCACTCCTGAGTGGGACTGAGTGATAGAAAGGTCAGGCCCCGTGGGAGGGGCAGGGCAAGAAGTTATTCTCACAAACACAGGTCTTTCTGACCCTGTCATGTATTTTTAAAGATGCCATTGCCTGCGGCTCCAAAGCTGTGGGATCTGAGGCTAGTGAGCTCATTCCCCTCCCTCCTGGCAGCTCCCAGGGCTGGAAAGCCCAGGCGATGGCAGTCTTCCAGAGCTTTGGCCCTAGCACGCAGGACATGGGAGCCGATTTCCAGCAGGGGGCGCTGTCCAGCCGAGAACGGCAGGCAGGTGGGCCAGCGAGCCCAGGAAAGGAGAGGCAGCAGGGGCGGGGCCTGACGCTCCGGCAGAGGCGCCCAGGGTCTGCATCTTCTAGTCCCGATGTCCTGACCCTGTGGCCCAAGCTGTCCCTGGCTAATTCTGGCCCCCACCAAGGCCTTCCAATGCTCTGAAGCTTCAAACTTTCCCCCGGCTCCTGCTCCCCGCCACTTTCCAGGGCAAATGTAGCAGTCGATTGAATGCCCTCTCCCCACTGGCTGGTTTTGCCCTGGGCCCCGCCCCTGGCAGCCTCCGGGACCAGCAGGTGAGCACGCGTTGGGCCAGGCAGTTCAGTTGCTACGCTCTTCCCCACGGAGGCGCGAGTGCTCCAGGTGCTGCCTGCCGCCTGAGCCGCAGGGCGGGCACCAGGCCTGGCCCACCTCCCCATAGCAGCCTGCCTTTAACTACACTTTCACGCAGCTGCGCTTTCTACCTTGAAATTGGAGAGCGCCCGCTACATCCGTTTGCCAGCGGGGAGGCCCCTCGCCCCCGTGACTGCCGGCTGCAGCTGCCAGAGCCCAGGCCCCCCGGGGGCCGGTGCGAGGCTGGGGATGCATCTGTGCCCAGCGGCCAGACACTGCAGGCTTGCCAGCACCCCTCATGGTGGAAATCCGTGGTCTGGGGGAACACGTGGAGCCCCGGCCCGCCCAGCTTCGGGGTCTAGAAGACCAGAGCACTTCCCCCCGCCCCCAGCAGTTAAGCCGTTGGACCCCAGCCTCGCGCACACACACAAAAACACGTCTTAGCGAGACGGGACACACTCAAAACACCTAACAAGCTTCTCCCGTTGCCGGTTAGAATATCGAAGGGGCAGGAGTTTACTGCCCAATCTAGAACCAAATAGGCATGGGGAACTAGCGGATGGTCCTTTCCCCAGGAATGCAGACACTTGAACAGGACCTCCGATTCAACCCTGCACCCCAAGGTGGTACATTCTTCTAAGGCCATCGTAACTTCAGCTAAACAGACATGTTTACTCAGTACGATTCTCTTCTGTGGCCCGTAAATTGAGCCCCATTTCGCAGATGGAGCAACTAAGGTTTGGAAACATTAGTTTCTCGCCCAAGGTCAACCAACTTAGGTGGTAAGTGGTGGAGCTGGCCCTCTCCCCTAGGTCACACTGAAAGGGTTAGGAGGTAATTTTATAGAGGCCCCGGTCCTTGCCCCCGTCTTCACCAGAGATGTGGATTTCTTTTCACGGTCCATACCTCCTGCTTTGATCTTCCCACCCAGCCTGAAGGGCAGTGAGAGGACTCCAGGAAAAGAGTGGGGAAAGGAACCCAGAAGCGAGAAAAGAAGAAACTGCTGTTTGGTTCCACTTTTAACTCTGCCTCCTTTCTCTAGGGGAATAAAGGGGTATATGCACCAATACACCCAAACCCAAATGCCAGTCCCTTTGGGTCATTCTGACTTTGCCCACATCCTCTCCTTCCTGCCTTAAAAGGACATCCTTGTTGAACCCCCACCGCTCTCCCTTCATCCTTTTTTTGAATCTCAAGCAATTACCTTTTCCTCCATCTGCCTGTCCCACCTTCAACACATTTTTACCAATTTATTAAAACAAAAACAAACCACTGTCACTACCCAGTTAAAGTTTTCCATGGTTCCCTATCACCAAAGGCAGAAGCTCAAGCCGTGCTCCTTGGATTGGCCAGCAGGGCTCCTGCACCCTCCCTCCCCATCCATCCCTTCCAGCTGCAGTGACACTGAAGTGGGTTGTACTTTCCTGCACATACTACCTTCTTTGTTCCCAAGCCTTTGCTCAGATTGTCTCCTCAGTTCAAAGATTTTCACCCCCCAACCCTAATTCCTACTTTTCTACTAAAGTGTATGGGCATTACCTCTCCCAGAAAGTCTTTCCAACCACCCCCAAACCCCTGCCCATCTTTTCAAGCTCTCAGACCATCCTAGGCCTAGCTGAGTCCTTGCAATGACCACATGGCTTTCATGACCTATTGACATACCTGAGTTCTTTTTTTTTTTTTATCCTTAACCGAGGACACCCCCTTCCATTGCTTTCAGAGAGGAAGGGTGAGAGGGAGGGAGAGAGTGAGAGAGGAAAGGAGGGACCAACACTGCTGTGAGAGAGAAGCATCGACTGGTCGCCTCCCATACACACCTAGACCAGGGGCTGGCCTGACAGCCTAGGTACGTGCCCTGACCTAGAATGGGATGATGCGCCTACCAACTGAACCACACTGGCCAGGGCCGTATCTGAATTCTTAATTGCAAGTGTCAAACAGAGGACTGACCTAGAATCAGTACTGTTATGAGGCTGTCTGGGAGCCTGAAACAGCAACTATTCTAGGGGGGCTCGGGATCAAATATTGGGGAAGCAAAGGCCAATAATGACAATTCATGCTGGGGCTCAAAGCGGATGATACTCCTCCTTCTGGTCAGAAAGACTGGTTGAGGCTGCTCCTGGGACTTGAGCAAAGAGAACAGCTCACAGTTCTTTCCTGGGGGTGGCTGGACTCCAGTTGGACAGACACATGGATCTTCTGCCCTATGCACTGACAGGGTGCTCCAGAGACCTGAACCACAGTGAGAAGCTTACAATGGCCTCATCCCAGGTCTGTCAAACACTCCCTTCCCCTCAAACAGTGATAGGTGCACTCTGGAGCCAGTGGTCAGAAGGAATCATAGCTTCTACTACTCTTTTTCAGAAGGGGGAAGAAAAGTTCTAAAATCCAGGATATCCAGGCAAGTTGAGCATCTTTGCCTCCGTAATAGCTGATTCTTAGGAAACTGGAACCTCAGCAGGTCTATGCTATATGGGTGGGCAGCCGGGACACTGGCACAACAGTGAGGGCTACGATAAGATCCTGCAGTCTCTAGATGCCACGTGGGTGGTCCAGGGCAGGAAAGAGATCCGGCAGACAGGTAATTTCCTTGAGTTAAAGGACCATTCCTCACAGCCACCTAGGAGAGCTCCTCCCTCCAATGTGCATGCACATGCACACACATGTGTGCACACATACAAACACACCCTATACCAATGCAGGTAAGCAATTCTCCCCGCCAGCCCACCCCCCTAGGACTTGCCTTTCCGTTTCTCTCCAGATCTCACCCAGTGACCCCAGTGTTCACTAGCCACTGCACCTTGTCCTCCGTCACTGTACCCTTAAGGACCCAAAACTGCAAAGCAAGATCAGGTGTTCCTTCTGACTTCATCAAGATGCCCATCTTCTTTAAATGTGGAAAGGCCAGTATGGGAGAAGAGTAAAGAGAGACAGGAGACAGAAGCCCTGACACAGGTTTTTCAGTATGCAAGAGTTTTTGACTCCACAGCCAGTTGCTTAAAATGAAACATAAAGGGCAGCCAGAATACACAACCAAATGCAAAAAAGTAA
>PVJD01006176.1:20175-102733 GCA_004026545.1 Mormoops blainvillei | reverse complement strand
CTACACCACCACCCCAACCCTACCCACCCGAGCAAAGAAAAGTCCTGCAATGTTAGGTCTTCTCGGGAGAAGGCTGTGGAAAAGGTCAGCGGAGCCTACACTCTGGGCCAAGAGGCCAACTCACCAAGCGGCCTTTCCCAACCCTGACAAAATAAATGCCGATATAAAAGTGACCCCCGCCCCCCAACCCGCCCCAGACCCCACGCTAACTGAATCTTTAGCTCCCAATAGAGTTCCTGTCCACCCTCCAAGCCTCCAGAAACGGCTCAGTGTGCCCGTGCGGAGAATGGGAAAGTAAGGACCCCTCACCAGCTGAGGGAAGCTGCCACAAGAGTCAGTGCCCTGGCCATGGTGAGCTTCCGCCCGCAGGCGCCACCTCGCCAACGCCCCAGCTGAAAGAAAGTTTGGTGAAAGTTCGGCGGGTGCTCTCCGCCGCTGGGAAACCTGGTCGCAAAGAGAGCAAATTCGGCGCGCAGGGAGGGGCCAAAACGTCGGAGCCCCCGCTGAATCTTGGGAACGGGGCGGGGCCACGGTGGGGGTGGAGCTACGACCGAAAGGCGGGGTTTCGACAGGGGCGCTGTCGCTGATGAGAGACTATGATTTAACAAACGAAAGAGCTTCTTCAAGCGGAGGTTCCATAGTGTAGTGGTTATCACGTCTGCTTTACACGCAGAAGGTCCTGGGTTCGAGCCCCAGTGGAACCACAGCCGAAAATCTTTTTCGTTTTTTTCGCTTTCCTCCCCTTTTTCTCTAGTATCCGTTGTATTGTCCGGGTCAAAAGATAGAACGCAAAAACGAGGTACTTTCTTTCCCTCCCTTTAAAAATTTTTTACTTTATCTCTTTACTTTTTTTAGAATACCTTTATCGCATAAGCGTAATGACAGATACCCGGCTCCTCCCATCCCGGCAGCCATCGCCCCAACTGCAAAACAGCACAGGTGGGTGCCAGGTAGTGTCGTAGCCTGAAGGGCATCCCCGGTCCGCTGGGGCCTTACCCCAACTTTTCCTCAAGTGCTCCAGGGTGGCCTCGGAAAATTGGGAGCTCGAGGGACGCAAGAGCACCCAGTGCGGCCCTTCCCCTGCAAGCCAGGGCAGGCCTATCCCCCAAAGCCTCCAAATAAAATATAGGTAATACCACAGTTCTTTGCTTTTCAAATATTAGGGGTTTATTACTTATTATTATTACTATAATTATAAAAGGTTTAATTTTTCATTAAATTTTAAAATACAGAACAGGGGATAATAGTTTTTTTCTTATAAAAAAAACTAAAATAAAATATTTCTTTTAAATACAACATTAGAGTTTGTTGAATAGACCTTCATCTGTTTAATGAATCCATACACAGTACAGAGTAAATGTTAGGCTTGTAGACACCCAATAAATGCTGTTTGAGCGTTTCTCTAGTTCCCTTTTGTTCCTCTTTATCATTTCATTATACTTTCAGTTTAAGGACTTATTATCTTTTTAATGTTAGTTTTTTTCTTCTTTGACAGGAGGAATGAAGGAAAGGTGTCTGGGGCCCTGGGTGCTGACGTGGGATAGTGGCGGCTAAGAACTAAAAAGGAAAGGGGAAACAATCTTTTTCTCTGCATTTTTCCACACAGTTTTGCTCATACAGTATGTAAATTTACATCCTTTTCTAACTGAAGAGTATGACACATGATTGTCCCTGTTATTACAATCGCTTCATTAACTTTTAACTTTTTTTTTCCATCTTAATCATTTTTAAGTGTACAATTCGGTAATGTGAATTATATTCACACTGTCATGAAAAAAGATGTCCCGAACTTATATATATATATAATCCCATTTAAGTATCAGACTAATTCTATGAAGTAGGCATTATCATTATGTTACAGATCAGAAACTTGAAGCACAGAGACCTTAAGTAACTTGTCCAAGGTCACATAACAAGTTGTTGAGTTGAGATTTGCATCCAGCCTGGCTTGGGAATCTGCTCTTAACCGTACCTGTTGCACTTAACCCCCAACCTTGGCCATGTAGATCCTTCCTAAATTTTTGTTATTATAAATAACACAGCAATATATATCTTTTGTGTAACTGTTCCCCCCTCCCGAATTTAGTATTTTCCCGAGTGAATAGGTATGACAAACATGATGCCAAGTTGCTTTCTAAGAGGGGAATCCATGTCATTTTCACAGAACTGGGGAATGTTAATGCTTACTTGGCAGGAAATTGCTCAAGGTCACCCACTAGAAGATAATGGCCGAGAAAGGATTAAGACCTGGGCCTTCTGATTCCAGTTTCCATTTCTCTCCACTGCTTCCCTTACATTTAAAGACAGAATAAAACCAATATTTTCCTTTGCTAAACCAACCTCACTTGACATTAGATTCTTCTCTAAGACTTCCTTGTTGAGGCAGGTAACTATGTGGGTTAACTTGGTGGGGCTCAGCCAAAGCCCTAAGAACTAAAAGCATAAGGTGCTTAATGAGGCCAGTGCTCAAGATAAGCTCCTGCTACTGGAAGCTCTCCACTTGGATAGCTTAGAGCTGTGGCCAAGGACAAGGGGAGAATGCCACGCAAGATAGAAGGTTTCTTGTTTTTACTTCTGTTTGGCTATGAAGGTATGTGCTAGCGAACCATTAGCACTCATTAAATACTTAATATAACTTAATTAATAATATAGCTAATTAATGGAAATGCAACCTGAATAATTATATTATTAATTAGCAAGGCATGTTAATTAATTAGTATGTGTTATTAATTAACAACTGCTGTCTTTGTGTGGATATGGTCCTCTTTGTCTCACCACTTGGCTTTCCGGTCCTGTAAGGAGCCTTCTGAAGTTCAAAGGACGCTTAAAATGGGTCAGGAAGGGTCTCATAAATTGTATAAAAGAGCTGTAAATTGCAACAATTAGTAGGAAAGTGGGGCATATCCTTGAAAATTTTTAGGAGACAAAGTTAGAGTGATCGTAGAGTTTTATCTTCCAAACCAGGATGCTGTTGAGAGTGGAAGAGGTTGCTATTCATAATTCTGCTGGGATAACAGGTGTAAACCAGGACTGTCCCAAGCAAAATAAGACGCGAGGTCACCCTAGTTTAAGTATGGATTAACATAACAGGCAGAGTATCACTGGACTCTAATAGAAAGAATAATCCAACCGACAGTCAGAAACCCCTGAAGGCTCAATACACTCAATTATTTTTAAATTGCTAAATATGGCCCTGGCAGGAGCGATATGCTTAAATAAGAAGAAATTAATGGCAAATCTCTCAAATGTCATCCAATTCAACTTTGAAATATTCAGTCTTTGGAATAATACTCTTTCATGTCTCTCTCAACTCTCAAGGACCCATCAGCTCAGAATTTCTTTTTAGGTTCATTCTGAACAAAATATCTTCTTTGTGGCCATTGGGTATTTATGTGTGTAACAGAAAATAAATAAAGAGGGCAGGGAGGGAGAGGCCTGTCCACTTTGTAAATGACCTGGTAGACAGACATGACAAAACTCACACACACTCAGAATTCCTGGTTTAAACCATTCTCTTCTCTACCCTCTCATATTTTGTTGGTACTCACTTTCATGATTTCTCAATCTGATGACTTTTGTTATGTAGTCACATCTCTTAGTATCTGGCAAGACTTGTAAACATATAATCCTAATGTCATTTTGCAAACCCAAATATGTTTGTAAGTAGAGATCATTCAGACTAATTGTCTGTTTTCCCCCTTACAATTAAGAGTCAGCAACTTGTCCCAGTAACTTGATACTTTAAGATGCTTTTGCAGTTTTGTTGTTTTCCTCTTTGCCCCTTCCTCAGCAAGAAAATCTATAGCCTTTCAAGGCTTAGATACCAATACCCCTGGTTCTCAGATATTCACAGGGCTCACCCTCAGATTTCTCTTTGTGAACCCATCCTTGAGTACCTGCTATAGGCCAAGCACATGCTAAGTCTAACAACCCTGCTCTGTGACCCCTCAAATGCAAAGAAACACTATAAAATTTTACCGACCCATTTTTAAATTAGATCTGTTCATTTGGGGAATAAAAGAGATGCTGTCAGGAGGCACAGAGCACTGCATTTTTTTCTGTTCTATTGCTTACTAATCTTTGTGCATGGCTGGGAAGCTCCAGAAATTTCCAAATAGAGAATCCCATCTGTCCAGGTGGAATGGAACATGGTCCAGTGGGTAGGCTTGGGAAGCTTAATGTATCTTACCCACTTAACCAAGGCCCTCCACCCTCACACGGCGTGGACGGAAAGAAGCCAGCCCAAAATGGCCAGTGCTCTACCCTGAACTAGAGGGATGCTCCAGGAGACAAAGAAAAAATACAGGATGCAATTACTGCACTGAATCAGATGGAGGAATGAGGCACAATGCACATGGGAAAGATGTATTCTATTGCACATTGGGAACCTGAAGACAAAGGTTCTTTGTCTAATTTACTCTTTGCTATTTCTATTCCACAGTGGCAGTAGCTCTTTACTACAGTGAAATAAGGTAAATGGATTGACTTCACTTGTGCTTCAGATGAGGTTCATTTGGGAATGCACTAATCATCAGAGGAAAGGACTACTTATGTCTTATAACTGAAGCAGGCATGCATTTATCTTACGTTGTACATTTTGGATTCAATGCCAATGAGGATTTTTAAAAACATCCACTTTATTAAATTATATCAGCCAATTACTTGGTCATGGGTATTATATAAAAACAAAAAACAATTACCAAGCTTCATCTTACAGGTGATCGTTCCCTTTGCTGGTGTGTCAACCCTCAGGGACAGCAGATTTTTTTAAAGCAGCTTGCTTGAGATGTAATTTACATACCATTAAATTCACCCATTTAAAATGTGCAATTCAATGGTTTTTAGTATATTTACAGATTTGTGGAGCAACAATCTAATTTTAGAACATTTTCATCACCCCAAAAAGAATCCAGTAGACATCAAGCAGTCATTCCCCATTCCCCTTTCTCCCCAGTTCTGACTTCCCCATTGATCAACTTTCTGTCTCTGTAGATTTGCCTACTTAGGATATTTCATTTAAGTGAAATCATACAACATATGGACTTTTGTCTGTCACATAGCATGTTTTTGAGGTTCATTTGTGTTGAAGCAGGTACAGACAACAGATTTACCCATGAATATGTCTATTGCCTAAAACAGTAACACTTTCACACCAGAAGCAATTTTCTTCTTTCTTCTTCACTGAGAGGGACAATATATCAGCCTGATGTTTTTCTCTCATGTCTTATTCTTATTTCTCAAGTAGATTGGAAGCTGGTTACAGTTTTATCATTCATAATTTTATGCTTTTCTCCCCAGCTTCATCTGTTTCCATGGGAAGGAAAGCTCTGTATTTAGTGACATCCACTCAAAGAGACTAAAATAATCTTTCCTATGTGCATCTAATGCATACCTTTCCTCTTGGGTTTGCAAGGCACATTTTGAGAAATAAATATGCCTTGAATTTCCTTGCCGTGGTAACAAGGGTTTCCCCAGGAGTCACCCTTTGGGCAAAAGGGCTCAATGACCCCTTATTGCATGACTCTAAAATTGGTGAGCGGCAGACATGTCAGATGCTCTAGTGAAAACTTGTAACCTGTGGAGGAATCTCAAAAACAACCCCAGTAGGGAGAAAAATACAAAACCAGATACATAATCTAAATCTTTTACTCTTTTTTTCCCTTAAAGGCTGGTATTATAAGATGTTGTAGTCAAACATGCTTTTGCTTTTGTTTGCCAGCTTTATTTGGTGATTAATCATTTTGGGGACTACAGCAGCCACGTTGCTGCTCCCTTGCTGACAGCTTTTCCTGTAAAATGCTTGTTGTTCTTCTCTCTCTGTTCATTTCCATAAGGATCTGGTGCCTCAGAACCTCAGGCTGCATGCAGATGAATGCTTTCTGGGGAGGGGAGCCAGGGGAATGGAAAATTCCAGAAGTCTGCCCAACCCCTGAATGAACAAAGGAAGTAGCTCTGAAACAAGGCCTCCTCTTAGGTCTCTTCCTTTCCACGGGCAGACAGTGGCAGGACCTCCCCAACCTTTTCTTTTTACCTTCTGCTTCGTTTCTGCAGAATGTGGGACCCCTCCAGGGCCCGCCCTGACACCCAGGTAATGCAAAGGCCACTGGAAAGGTCCAGAGATTCATTTGAACTCTGGATTTGCTGAGTTGCAGCTGTATAGACCCTCTTCATTGACAGACACAGCCTCTGGACCAAATTGATTTGGTTATTAAGGACATGCTGTCACCTTGCCCCTGGTCCCCCCAAAAAGGGCCTTGGCACAACTGATATTTGCCTAGCTGACAGGGCCTTTCTGTAATTTGGCCATCCCCAGCTTCTCTTGAAGATCGGGGTGGAGCCGAGTGCCTCCTGGGTTAACAGTTCCCTAATCAACTAGGTGCCAATTGCTCATTTACTGTGCACTTCACGGGGAGCAGCTGAGGGGCTGAGGCTATGGGTTCATGTACACGTTAGCTGCGAGGAGCATAGGGTACCACCCAGCCTAGCTGGACTTTACCCTGAGCTTCAGAAGCTTCCAGTCAGCTGCCCACTCAACCTCAACACTTGGGTGTCCCATTTGCCTCTCAAATGAAACATCTCCAACCCATTACCCTCAAAACTTTGCTCCCCTGAAACCTTCTCCTCCCCTAGTAAATGGTAGCTCTAATCTCTCAGTCACTCAGGCCCTCCTTGGAGAGCTCATTTCTTGATGTCCACATCATCTGCCTGCAAATCCTATTGGCACCACCTTCCAAAGACAGTCAGAATGCAGCCACTTCTCATTACCTCCACTGCCACCATCCCAGGCCATGCCACCATCATCTCTCCCTTGGATGACGTGCTAAGCGCCCACTCACCTCAGAGCCTGTATAGTTCATTTGCTCATTCATTGTTCTCCCACTTCCCCATATTAGACTATAAAATCTATGGGGGCAGGTGTTTTCCCCATTTTTTTTTTTTTTTTTTACTTATATCCATAGCACCTGAAGCTGGGCCTGGACTATAGTAGATAATCAATGAATATTAATAAATGAACTAGTTCTTTGGGACCAGTTATTGTCAGCTATCTTTTATATCAATTTCTATAATTGTATAGGTGCTTAGATAAACCTGTGGACAAGAATGAGGTGGGACACAAAGGCCAGAGCAAGTGGTGAGTTCTCCATGTGGGACAGAAAAAGTCCTCTTCATAAGGAAGGGGATAAGCAGGCAGAAAAGTGGGAGGGGGGCATCTGAGGCCAAGAAATCATATGGACAAAGGCATGGAGGCAGGAAACAGCTTGGCACATTTGATGAACCACAGGTAGTACACAGTGCAAAAAGATAAATATGGAAAGGTAGGTTGGTGATAGATCACAGTCCCATTTAAAGAACATTATTATACCTATTTTTAAAATGAGGAAATGGAGAGATGCAGCTATACAACTAAGAAATGTTTGAGGTGGACCTCAGGCCCTGGCAGAGGGGTCTCACCAAAGGGTCTGGGAGGAAAGCGACACAATCAGGTCTGCATTCCATTTCACTGGCAGCATGGGGGATGGATGATGCAAGGTCTCTTTTTAGCAAGGAGAGAAGCAAGGGGAGAGAGGATGGGGTCTAAAAGAGGAAGTGGCAGGGGGTGAAGAAGAAAGAAGGCCACTAGTAGTCACTGGATGTGGAGGGTTAGGAAAAAGAGGCAACGAGGAAGAGTCCCAGGTTTCTGGATGGAGTAACGGGTTAGTCAGTAGGATAAGAAATAAAGAAAGAACAATCTGAGGAAAGACATAACAAGTTTGATATTTTTTAATTTTATTTTTAAAAAGATTTTATTAATTTATTTTTAGAGAGAGGGAGGGAAAGATCAATGTGTGGTTGCCTCTCACACACCCCCAGTGGGGACCTGGCCCACAACCCAGGCTTGTGCTCTGACTGGGAATCGAACTGGCAACCCTTCGGTTCGCAGGCCAGTGCTCAATCCACTGAGCCACACCAGCCAGGGCCAAGTTTGATTTTTAAACAATTTCTTTTTATGTATAGCCCACATACCTTTGTTTAAGCATAATAGACATAGGGAGGAGTATAGGTAAGTGTACTACTTAATGAATTTTCACCATGAAACACACACAAGTCACCAGCACTCAGATCAAGTAACCGAATGTTACCAGACACCCCTCTCTGGGCTTCCTCGATTTTACGCCCCACCCAAGTGTGACCAGGACCTTATGTCTAGTGGTATAGATTACTTTAGCCTGTTTTTATACATGGCAAATGGATTCATTTGGTATGTCCACCTTAGTATTTGGCTTTCCACTTAACATTGTGAGACACAGCATACTGTAGAATTGTAAATAATCCATTTTCATTGCAGTATATTGTTCCACTGTGTGAGTCTACCACAGGTAACCATTCTATTCTATTTTAATTTTCTTATCTGATTTGAGAAAGAGGAAGAAGAAGGAGGAGAAGGAGAGAGGAGACATCAATTTGATGTTCCACTTACTTATGCATTCATTGGTTGATTCTTGTATGTGCTCTGATGGGAGATCAAATCTACAACCTTGGCATATGGGGACCACATTCTAACCAGCTGAGTTATCTGGCCAGGGCCATTCTACTTTTGGTGGGCATATGAGTGTTTCCGGTTTGGAGTTATTACAAATACTGCTGTTACAAATAATCTAGTTTTTGTTTTTTTGTTTTTGTTTTTTCTGAGAACTTAGGTATGTGTTTCTGGTGGGTAAATACTTGGGAGTGGAATTGCTGGTTCATTGGGCACATATATGTCCAGCCTTGGTATAAATTGCCAAGCAGTTTTTCAAAGACATTAGACCAACTTATACAGCTACTGGCATGATATGAGAGTTCAGGTTGCCGCATGACTTGCTGACACTTTGTTGGGGCCAGTTTTACATAGTAAGAGACATTTACGTAGAGATGTCCAGTAATCCATTCAATGCACGTGTTGGAATCTTGGGTTTAGCGACATTTATGAAGGGGGAGAGGAAGCAGAGCTCTCAAGAGAGACCAAGGAAGATTATTCAGAGTGGAGGGAGAACCAGGTGAACAGCATGACAGAAGCTAAAGGAAGATGGAAGGGACCGACAGCAGCCAACATGGCACCATGAAGACATAGCTCAGTGCCGGAAAGAGTCCATTGAATGTGAAAGTAAGAATTCATTCGTAATTTCCTTTGACAGCCCAGGGCTTGGCCTCCGACCAAGATGATGCTCCCTCACCTTCATTGCTACCTGAGAGGGTCAATTCATTCCATAGCAGGTAGATCAAGGAGTCTCTAGGAATGAATAACCAGTGGATGAGGGCCCAGGAGAGAGAGCGGTTTGGTGACCACACTTGAGGGGTGGCCCTGAATCTGCCCGGGCTAAAAGATATGTCCCCCCGACTCCCATTGCAGCCTGTGCACAACCTGGCAGATTAGTCGCCGTGCACACCATGCTGTGGTCTGGCTTTTCCTGGGTCCTCAAGCCACTGTGGGCAGAGAGCCACCTTGCATTTCAGAAGGCCCAGGCCCTGGCACAATGCCAGACCCACAGAGGACATGCTACAAAAGTGGTTTGTGGAATGGGTCAATTTGTATCACTTAAACAAAGGCACAATTTGTAAAAGAGTTTTATAACTGTGATGACAAAGATGAGACCATTTCTTGACTTTCTAAATCAATCTGAAACTGTTTGGGGGGCATCAGATCTAATTTTTAGATTGAAAAGTGGTTAAGGAGGGACTTTTATTTCCTGCTGTCTACTCTTGGGTTTTGTTTGAGATTTTTATATATAGGTATGTGTTTTTTTTAATCAGAAAAAAAAATAAAGGTGTTTGTTTTGTTGAAAATGAGAAGTGGCACTTCGGTGCTTTAAACCATTGCTGTCCAATGGAAACTTCTGCAATGACGGAAATGTTGTGTATCTGTGCTATTCAGTACAGTGGCCACTAGTGACATGTGGCCAGACTTGTAAGCACTTGAAATGTGGCTGGCGTGCCTGAGGAATTGAATTTTTAATTTTATTCATTTTAGTTAAATTAAATTCAAATGGCCATGAGGGACTAGTGGCAATGGCATTGGACAGTGCAACTTTAAACAATCAGTCTGTGCTAATATATACAAACTCTTTTCCTATTCAATTGTGCATTTATCCTTTTTATTCATCTTTCTATAAAATTTGTATGTTAGCTTTATGTTAAACTTTGCACACTTTCCATTTCCGCACGTCATTTATACGGTATTTATACTGTGATTGTGGTTTGATATTTCCTGTACATAACAGACAAACCTAAAATGGATTTTCTAAACAATGCCCTAACCCTAAATAACCTACCTAAATGTCTAACAGTTGGGGGAACTGAAAATCAGCTCCCGAACAGCAGATCGGGCAGACACTACGGACGCTTGTGATGATGCTGATGATGGAATCAACAAGCGAAGGGAAAAAAGTCACACCGTTAATGTTAAGTGGAAAAGGAATGTCAGAAACATTGTTTAGGTAGTAGGTTCTCAAATATGTTTTTAAAATATGCATAGAAAAAAGATGGGAACCATTTACACTTAGATGTTAGTATTGCCTCAGTGGTAAAAATATATATACATATGCATTAATGCATTTTCCAAAATTCTATAATGAACAAAAATAATACTAATTTTCCTTGTCTTTCTGTTTAATTTTCCTGTGCCTAGCTTCTCAGCATCTGTGGGTGCTGACAGATAGTTACTTAGTTTGGCTTCTTCCAGAAGGGGCTTTGTTAACTAACTTTTATGTGACTTCATTTCACTTGTCCATGTGATGAATCATTTTGTTGAATTTCTTTCCTTTTTTTAACTTAATTTTCCTCTCTTGTCCTCTCGCTCAGCCACACTGGGATTATCATCTACTGAGGTATGTTATAGTAAGAAGGCTGGGATTTACATGAATAATGTTTTTGAAAATTTCCCTAGCCAAAAATAATGTATGGGGCTAAGACTTTTTTCAAATGTAATTTTTAAAGACTTTTTTTTCTGGTGGTGGCAATAGCACCAGAAAAATTGCTCACATTTTATCTGAGCAAGTTCCATGTTTCATTGAGAGAATACAAGTAAACCAGGTCTTAATTCCGATGGTGTAATCTTGAATCTAGTACCTTTTAAAACTGGATCCCCAAAAGGGACCTCCAGGGAATGCGAGGAGGCTGATCTTGGACTGGGTCTCCCCAAACCCCTGAAGACAATTATAATGGAGTGGACATTGCCCCCTACATGGGTGTGTCTTTGAGATTATTAGCTGATCACCCACAGTGGCAGACACTTGTTTAGCTATACTGAAAGATGAGCAGTACTGTATGCTTTAAGGCTGGATTAATGATTCGGTTGTGCTGTTGTAGTGCACAGAGAACAGTAACGAATGAGCAAAGTTTTTGAACACAGGCTTTTCTCGTAGTGCTGACCACGGTTACCTGTAACTATGACTTTTCTATGACAGGATGAGGCTGAGGACCCCTGGTACCACAAAGCGTGCAAGTGCGATTGCCAAGGAGGTGCCAATGCCCTGTGGTCTATGGGTACCACTTCCTTAGACTGCATACCGGGTAAGTACCCCCTCTCCTCGGGGCACTAGACCCTTGGGGTGTCCTTGGGAACACCCTGTTTCTCCTTTCTTTCAACCCAGCTGAATTAACCACCCCCAAATGCTGAGCTCTGGGTTTTCTTCAGAAGGCCTCTGAGCTTCAAACCTCACATGGCCACTGCTCCTGTAAAGTGACCTGATGTCCTTGTCCAGAACAGCTTCCTGGAACTCTACTTGGCCTGGGTGAGACAATAAGATGGGACTTAATGAAAATAATTAACAGATGATTAATCCATTAATGGATGATTATTAATTGAAAATAAATCAATGGTGGGTGGCAGGGAGTTTTGAGAAGAGCTTACGCTTTCGAGCCAGAAGGACCAGAGTTGGAATCATGGCTGCATTACTTTTTAACTCTGGGACGCCCACTTTGGCCTTTTTCTGTGAAGTGCAGGCAATACTACTGTGCCTGGATAGCCATAGCTCACCAAACAACCATGTCCTCCCCCACATTCCAGCCCCCTTTCAGCCAGGTGGCTTTACATGAGCAGCTCCTGCCAAAGTGAGTGATGTCCCTTCTGAAATGAGGGATTTAAGGCCTGCCGGTACTCTACTCTCCAGGTCTCCATTTTCCTGCTTGAGAAAGGGGCTTGTCCCTCAGCCAGGGTGCTGGGGGAAATGCCATGGAGCAGAGCCCCCTACCCGCCCACAATGGCCAAGTCACCTGAGTGAAAAATAAACTTTTCTTGTGTTAAGCCTCCGAAATTTCTGGGTGGTTTGTTCTGCAGCATAATATGGCTTTCCTGACTAATGTGAATGCCTGCCTTCCTCTAAGGCAGGGAGAAGCAAACTTTGTAAAGGACCAGACAATAAGCATTTGTGGTTTTGTGGGTCATGCTTTCTCAACTCCTCAATTCTACCATTGTTGCTCGAAAAGCAGCCATAGACAATATGTAAATGCATGTGCGTGGCTGTGTGCCAATAAAACTTTATTTACAAAAACAGGCAATGAGCCATATTTGGCCCATGGGCCACAGTTTGCTGAACCCTGCTCTAAGGAGTTGTTATGAGGAATAAATCGGATGAGGTTTTTAAAGCATGTTGTGCTGTTCTGGCAAATTGGACTCTTTTTTTCTTCCTGCCTGCTAAAAGTTCACACTCTGACTTTCAGAGGCTGGGGTGGCCTCCAAATATTTCCAATGCTCAGTTGTTTCCAGTCTCAGAACCTCTTTGGCATGAAACTGTCCTTGCCACCCCTCTCCAGGGTTACACAGTGCCAAGTAAAGTCATTCACTTTACATAATCGCTTAATAATAGCTCTGGGAGAGACAGGTTTGTGTGTGTGCCTGTGAGCTGCTCTTCATTATTTCATTAAATTTGCATTAAAATAGCTAATTATCAGGGAGAGAAGAGGGGAGTCTACAATGGCTTTTATTGCCTCCGTTTTTTCCTATTTACTAAAGGAGTAGGAAGTCGCTTCTGAACTAAGTCTCACGGAAGGGCACAGTGGGGCCCCCATAGTGAGGAGACCAGAACGTGCTTTCTCCCACTGGGTGGGGGATCCTGCAGCCATTTGTGCTGGTACGATCTGTCCTGTCAATATTGAAGCACCCTCCTTAATAATCCATTTAGAATTCTACCCTCTCTTATCATGTACCTATTATGTGCCAGACACTGATGGGGAGACAAAAGTCAAGGCATTGTTTCCATCCTGGAAGAGTTTACCATTTAGTGAAAACAAATGTTCTTTTCACTAGAGATAGGAGGCCTACTGGAATTCCATTCTGAGGAGGTTCTTTCTTAGAAGAAATGGAAAAGAGATTATTTATGTGAATTGGATTCATTGACCCAATCAACTGTGAAGCTGAAGAGGGCCTTGTGTTTGAGGAATGTGAAGGTGACCCTGGTCCCCCAAACTATCTCCCCTGCACAGTTGCTATGAACCAGAAGTTCTGAAATCAGAAATTCCTTAGCTTATCTGTTCTCTCCCCACTGGTTTTATTTGCTTGTTTTGTTTTGTTTTTATAACAACACAGATATTCCCAAGAAGGCAAAAACGCAACCTTAGTGTTAAATGGTTGGTTCATTGTGTTAGTTGTTTTTTCCGTGAAAGATATGATTCAGGGCAGCAGGGCGAATGTCAACCTTCCAGAAGTCACTTGCCCATCAGTGCCTCACACCCTTATTGGAACTTCAAGAATAGAGGTCGGCGTCCCTGGCCCCTGTGATTCAAGGCTTCCTGCAGACTCTGCTTTAGGAGGGAAGAAGTGCCTAGAAAGCACAGAAGGACAGGGAGGTCATTCATAGCTGCCACAGAGGAGCTCCCAGGTACACACTGGCCCTTGCTGCCTAAGGGTTCCACCCATAGAGCAGAAGGCTAGGTGTATTATGGCCTCCTAATCTTCATCTTAACACTATCAAAAATACTAAAAGGTCTATCCTGTCCACCTTGGACCCAAGATTACCTTGTCATGCTGAGAGACGGGAATAGGGGAGGGAAGGACTCAAAGAATAAAAAATTCAATGACTCAATGTTCTACTGTTGTTCCAGAGTCTATATTTCTATATTATATTAAATTTTGTATTCTCCTGTATTACAGAAGATATTCAAGTCTAATACATGTGCATAATACTCGTGTCTCTTGTGAAAAGAATGTCCCTGAACTGTCTTTATGTCCCTTTAGGTTAACATCTTTTGTAAGCATGCCTGGCTTACGTGCCTACAAATTGAGAAATTACTGAATAAGAAAGGCTAGTATGTTAAGTATCCATAGTCTAGATTAGGCACATTGTGAATATGCCTTTTTCCATCAATTTATCAAGTCATCACTCAAGAGGAGCTATTTGCGCCACAGAAGACGCAGGTTTATCTTTAATAGTGAAATGAATATAGACCCAGGTCAGTGGGACTTGCCTGGGCCTGTTAACTTCTACTTCCTCCTTGAGCTCACTTCTTCTTGTTTCTGCCACTTTTTTCTGCTCATCCCCAGGGGCCACCCAAGAGGGGGTGATGATGTTAGTTCATTCATCCATCCTTCTTTCATCCATTCGATCTACACAGTGCCTAGCCTGTGCAGGCTTTCTTCTGGGCTCAGAGGATAGAATAGTGAGCAAGACAGACCGGGCTATGACAATTACATAATCACAGGAGGACGGATAATTGACAGGTGCAGGGTACCTGGAAAGGCGGCACCTGGAATCCTTTACCCAGCTCAGGGTGGGCAGGGAAATTGGGCAGAGAGCTGAAGGATGAGTAGGGGCAAAAGGGGAAAAGAGGGGACAGGATTGTCACAGGCAGAGGGAACAGCCTGAAGGGAAATCCTCCTAGCCTGCGTGAGGACCTGAAGGGAGCTCAGCCGGGATCACAGAAGGACAAGGGGGAGGAGCAGGGGAAAGGAGGAGTCAGGAAAAATAATAAAGAAACTCGAGGGCAGTTCACTCCACAGCACACAGAGCACAAGAAATGGTACATTTTCTATTTCTCCAAGTTCAAATAACCCTAGTTTGAGTCCCCTTTTGTCATGGCCTGTGAAGAGTCTAAAGACAAGCTTGTAGAAGTTCCTTCCTCTCTCCATTTAAAAAAAAAGATGTATATTTTATTTAAAAAATTTTTTTTGCATTTTTTATTATTGTTCAAGTACAGTTGTCTCCATTTTCCCACCACCACTTTCCCCTGCCCCACCCACCCCCACCTCCCACCCTCAATCCTTCCCCGCTCTGGTTTTGTCCATGGGTTCTCTATTCATGTTTCTTGATGACCCTTCCTCTTCTTTCCTCCATTATCCCCCTCCTCCCTCCCCTCTGGTTACTGTCAGTTTGTTCTTCATTTCAATGTTGCTGGTTATATTTTGCTTGCTTGTTAGTTTTGTTGATTAGGTTCCACTTATAGGTGAGATCATATGGTATCTGTCTTTCACTGCCTGGCTTATTTCACTTAGCATAACTCTCCTTTGGACTACATGAACCCGCCACAGGTTTGCAAGGGCTGCCTGGGGCAGGGCCTAGACCCAGGCTGTGTGGTAGGTTCTCTGCCTGACCCGCAGCCCTACTCCAAGGTCAATACCTTCTCCCTCTCAACCAGACTCAGTCCTGGCACCTCCCAAAGTTTCCTGAGGTGCCCAGAGCTCAGGGCTCCCAGTTCCCATCCCTGGTCCAACCTCATCAGAAGAACCACTTCCCTACTGAGTTCAGGCCCTCACCATGAGCTCCACCCCCTCCCCCACCTACCTGGCAAGCATCAAAGCCCAGAGCCCCTGGCCATGTCCTCCTCTGGGACAACCAGCTGATTCCTTTTAAGGCCTAGACTTTCCAAATCCATAAGCCTGGGAGATGCTATGTTGCCAACAGGCTTCTCTCAAAAGTCACACACACACACACACACACAGATGCGTATACTGCTTATTCCATCCTGGGGCAATGAAAGCCCAAACCTTTAGAGACATGAACCTGGCTTCCTTCTCAAAGAGATGATGGGGGTAGGACAGAATGGGGTAGAGTGATGTTAGATTTCTTCCCTAGCGACTGCACCAGAAAAGCAAACACGCAAAACTCAAGGAGACATCAATAAATTCTCACAACTTCACCCTATTCTACCAATATGAGCTGCTGCTTTTGGGCCAGGTACTACAGGCCTTACACTCTACAAATATTATTTCACATAATTCCACAGCAACCTTATGGAGGCGAGTTCTGCTGTTATGTTGTTTACACAGAGACATTAAGAAGCTTGTCTAAACTCACACAGAGGGAGAGTGGGATTTAGTTCCAGCTTTCATTGGCTCTAAGCTGGCAATCTTGACCTTGGCTGCCCATTACAATGACCTACAGCTTTACCTCATTCTCAGGTCTTGCCCCAGACCTATGACATCAGAATCTCTCGGGGTGTGGTCTGAATATTACTTCTGCAATTCCCCAGGTGATGCCCAGGCTGAGACCCATCGGAGAGCCTCTGCTCTGTGCCCTGGACCAAAGCACCAGGTTTCTGAGTTAGCAACTGTGTAGCTGGAGGTACCAATGCCTGATACAGGAGCACTGGACAGGGGCAGGCTTGGGGCTTGGACACTGAAGGGCTCATTTTTGGCTATATCTGTATGAAGCATCTTTGGATCACCCAGATGGAAAATAGTCAGAGGGCCTGGAAGTCAGGCATTGGCTCACAGACGCCTGCTGAAACCATGGAAATGGTGAGATCATCACCTCCCCTGGAGAGTGTGCGCAAGATCTATGTCTGGACAAGCCCTCACAGGCCTCCAAGGCCATTGGCACTGGCCAGGTCCCTGCATGTCTAGAGTTCACTCATTTTTTTTTATTGATATGAGAGAGAGAGAGAGAGAGAAAGAGAGAGAGAGAGAGAGAGAGAGAGAGAGAGAGAGAGAGAAACATCGATTAATTCTTGTATGCGCCGTGACCAGGGGTGATCGAACCTGCAGCCATGGTGTAACAGAATGATGCTCTAACCAACTGAGCTACCTGGCTAGGGCACAGCCCACTCATAAATGTTAGATGGGATAATTGGGAAGAAATGGAAAAAGAGATATGAAGGGGAACAGAGAAAGACTGAAATGCCAAGAATAAAGTTTTTGGGAGAAGTGGTGATGGCCTTTCCTTCCCTTCCATCCCTTTCCTCCATGTTGGTGGCCCTGAAGCAAGAAAAGGGAGGTTTCAGATAGAGGGGACTTAGAGACATTCAGAGTTACAATTTAAGTGACTGCCAAGGCCCAACTGAAACCCAGCTTTCTGACACTAGGGCCTTGCCCCTCTGTCTGGTGGCACAAGTTTGTCTTCAAGGTCAGAGGAGGGTCAAGGAGATGGGGAAGCCCCTGAGGCCATGGGCACTAGGCCCTCTGAATCTGTCAGCCAACAAAATGCCTTCCCTGGCAGGCCAAGGTGTCCACAGCGCACGCTGAAAGTGTGCTTCTTAAAAATCGGCCACTCTGGGGGTGGAACCCTGGAAACTGCATTCTTAACAAGCCACTTTGATAATCTGGCCACACAAGGCATGAGCGTGTAGCCCATAAAGTGCTCATGCTCCCTCTCCTAGGAGTTGACATTTTAATAGGTGCCTGAAGCCTTGGGTACTTGATAAACTAGAAATGTTGTCCCCTCATTCTCAGCCCCACTGAGCCGCAGCTACTGGTGGGAGTTGGAAGTGTTTTTTTGGTGCATTGGGTAGAAAGGCAGTTAAGCTGCTCTGGCCATAGGCCTGTAGCTGTCCTTTTGTCTTCAGCCTCTGGGGACAGAGCACGGCTGTCCCTGCAGGCATTCTGGGGCCTCAGGATGGCAGTCAAGCTTTTGCATGTTTCATTCAGTTTTACTGAGTTCTGAAAATTATTCTCTAGAAAGACCTCAGCTTTCATTTTACTGTGGAAGGTGATAATGCCCCAGTACATATCTTCAGCTCTTCAATATTAAGCCAGATTTACACATGAAAAAATAAAATTTGATTTACTTTACTTGAAGTTTATCATTCACAATTGGAAAGCTAGGAGAATGTATTTGCATAAGGTTATCACTTGTTTTCTACAGAAATTTGGATAGAAACTGGGTTTGGTTATAAATAAGGGGCCCCCTCAATAGTGGCATATTGAATTAGCTTTGTTTTGACTCATGGTAAAAAGACTAGGGGAAGCGATTTGCTTAACAATATCAGGGCTGAGGTCTCTGCATTTCTCTTGGCCTTACCCCCACGGTGCAAGGTGGCTACTGCTGCAACAGCCATTAGGGCTTCCTTCTAGGCAACAGTTAGAAGGACGGGGCAAGCAAAACTTGATCAGAAATCCCCAGCGGACATCCTCTTATATCTCACTGGTCAGAAATTGTGTCATGTGACTTCTAACTGCTAGAAAGGCTGGGAAAGATTGTTTGTTTAGCTGGCAACATCTGCCCCCAACAAAATTACAGTTCTTTAGTCAAAAAGAAGAGGAGAATGGATACTGGGTTGGCAATTGGTAGTCTCTGACCAAGTAAACCAACGCTAAATGTGAGAGGAAATACATGAGAAGCAGCAGACAATTAACATCTAAGAAAGAGCTTTAGCTATTCTTATTTGGGAAAAGCAGTTCCTTTCAACTGTTCTTTATTCAACAGGCACATTTCACCTTTTTTTTCTCATTAGACTAGTGAGAACACCGCAATTTACAAGTGGGAAGGCAGTCTCAATATATAATTGCCCTTCTTGCCTGTCACCATTTTTTTCCCTATAATTGCCATCATATGCTGCCTGAGGACAATTAGGGACCCTGATGTCATCATACAGGATGGCCAAATCTGTGTTAATGAGGAAAATAAAGAGTATGGCATTTAAGTATGATCTTTCGCTGCAAACCTCTTGGTTTTCAGGTCTCTATGTTTGTGAAGGAAGTGAGCTATTTCTCAAAACTTCCCTCCCCCAAAGCCATAGAACCACTTTCTCTGTTTTTACAAATGTCATCAGTCTATAATTCCTTTTCTTCATCTTTAAAGGGGAAGGTTTTGTTTGTCATATCAGTCATGTGGTATTTGTTGGGTATTGCGATGCAATACGAGTGTTTCACTATGCACTGTTTTTCCTTTCCCAGAATGCCCCTATCACAGGCCCTTGGGTTTCGAGTCAGGAGAGGTTGCACCAGACCAGATCACCTGCTCCAACCCTGAGCAGTATGTGGGCTGGTATTCATCATGGACGGCCAACAAGGCCCGGCTCAACAGCCAAGGCTTTGGGTAAGCAGGGCTGGTGGCTCAGGTGATTTTTTTTTTCATGTAATTTGAAAAAGTAGGCCTCTGTAACAAATGAATGACACAGAATGCATTTAGTTATTCAACAAACATTGATTGAATGCCTTCCACATGCCAAGGGCTGTGGATACAGCACTAAACAAGACAGGTAAGGTCCTGGCATTTAAGCAGCACACAGTTTAGAGCGGGGGGAAGGATTCTAAAGCATGTAACACAAACGATCACTTAGTGTGATGTGTGCTGCAGAGGAGATGGAGAAGAGAGACCTGGTCCATTTGAAGCACCAGGGAAGGGATTTCTAAGGAAAAGATATTTAACCCGAGACTTACAGTTGGCCGGGGGTTGGAGGGCCAGGGAATGGGCACAGGATACAGCAGGTGCAAAGGCCCTGAGTAGGAAAGACCCTTTAAGAGCAAGGATGGGGACCGTAAAGATGGCCAGCAAGGTTAGAGCACAGGTGAGGTAAAGCTGGGGAGGCAGACAGAAGTCAGATCATGCAGGGCCTTTTAAGTCAGACTAAGGATTGTGGTCCTCATTTTAGGGATAATGGGAGGCCCCTGAAAGTGCACTAATTAGAATACAGGTTTGTGCTGCTGTAACGAAGAGCCCCACAGTACAGAGACTTAAACAACATAGAGGTTTGTTTCCTGCTCATCTAAAAGTTTCATTAGGTGTCTAAGGTTGCTACAGAAGCTGGATGCTAGCAGGGGTCCAGGCTCTACCTTGTTCTGTCATCCTTAATACGAAGCTTCCATCTTGGGATCCAAGATGGCTGCTTTAGCTTCCACTGTCACATACACATTCTAGTCAGTAGGGAGAAAAGGAGAGCAGAGTGTACACACTTTTTCTTTAAGGATTCAGACATAATCCTATCGGCCACTTCTGCCCATATCCTATTGACCAGGATTTAGTCTAATGGTCCCACCTAGCTGCAAGAAAGACTAGGAAATGTGATCTTAGTTTGGTGGCCATTTGCCCAGCTAAAACTCAGGAGTTCTATTACTAATGGGAGATAAGAAGAGGCTATTGGGAGACAGTTACCAGACTCTGTCAGAGAAACATTTGAAGTTGGGAAGGATTACAATCAGATTTGTGTTAAGAGAAAAATCTTCTGGCTCCTGTGAGGAGAGCTGTTGAGTTGAGGACAAGAGTAATCCAAGGAGAGTAGTTAAGTTATGGTGGCAGTCCAGGCAACAATGTAGGGCTAGAGTGGTGGCAGCAAAATGGAGAGAAGTAAATGACTTTGAGAGATTCTTGGAAATGGAGCCCACAGATGGATTGGCTGTTTGAGGTGACAGACCGGAAGGGGCTGAGGGTGGCTCTTAGATTGCTGGCATGAAGACCTGGGAAGACAGGGGTCACATTCAGAGATGACTAGTGGAAGAAGGGGTTGGGATGGGGATAATTTGGAATTCACTTTTGGACTTGTTTCATTTGAGATGATCCAAGGCATCTGGGAAAAGCTGGCTAGTTAGCAATTGATTCTTGGGATTTGGAATTTAGAACAGGCTTGGGACAGAAGCAGAAAGTCAGAGCCACCCGAGGAGCAAGTCTGGAGTTAGAACAGAAAGCAGCCAAGGACTGAGTTCCAAGAAATTAATTAATATGCAATAAAAAAGTAGGGGAGCTATAAGTTTCCACAATTTATGAGGGATATAGCTAAAAAACAAATCAGTTCCATCAAGGTTGGTTAGCTTGTAATTGTCAAAAGCCCTCCCAGAGCCACTCAGCAGTTTTATGCACATGGTAGGCCCTCCCTAAAAGCCATGCATGACAGCACCTGAAGGAGACACAGATATGTATGAAGAGAGTGAAATTAAAGAAAAACAAAAGTAAGATTCATGGTGAAAGCAACATCAGGACAGACTAATGAAAATGGAAGGGGGCTGGTGGGTGCAATAACTATGCATTTAAAAAAAGACATGCCCAACCACAGCCCAGAGGTGATTTCAGCTACACTTGAAGGGATTTCTTTGACAAATTAGTTGAATCTGATGATTTTTCCTCGGGTGGTGGAGGTGCAGGGAGAGAGAAAATGGTGCAACTATCACAGAGGCTGGGCACTTATACGAGACTAGCCTCTGGATGCTTCATGGATTGTAGCTCAGCCCAAGATTAGCGGGGGCTCCTCAGGTGCTGGCATCCCCTCAAAAGACAAAGCTTCCAGGCTCTTCGAGACACTCACAAGGAAAGGCTCCTGGTGATTCACTGTGTCCCCGGCAGGTGCGCCTGGCTCTCCAAGTTCCAGGACAGCAGCCAGTGGTTACAGATAGACCTGAAAGAGGTCAAGGTGATTTCGGGGATCCTCACCCAGGGTCGCTGTGACATTGACGAGTGGATGACCAAATACAGCGTGCAGTATAGGACTGATGAGAGCCTGAACTGGATTTACTATAAGGACCAGACTGGAAACAACCGGGTAAGTCGGTTGTACCCCAAACCATGTTGGCTCACACTCTCTGGGACTCTCCTTCTGCCAGTGTCCCTATGTTCCCGTTGCCACCCTCCATCAGAGCACTGTCACCAAGATAGGCATCTTTCTTGTTGTATCAGCAATGCCTAGCAGTTTGTTTGCAAATGAGTGCCACTCTTGCGTGCAAAAGAAATCTTTGCCTGAATTCTCATATCAGCATATAGTTGCTTGAATAATCAAAACCAGCCATTTGGACTATTCCTAGCTCATTGGATCATTGAATGCTTTGCTGCATAGATCTGACTTGATCTATTACTGATGCAGGTAGGTCCTGGTCCATTGATATAGATATGGCCTCTCCTTACTATTGATTGAGACCGACAGCTGGGAAGCTCTTGACAACTGAGCAAGTTAGCCACTAAACTACAGAAATGTTTCAAATGACTCCAGCAGTGCAGACACAAATGGCTCTTAAACCTTCATACAGCAGTTATCTCTGAGCACCAAGACCCAGCTCTTGTTCACTATAGATGGGACACAATAGGCTCTTTATCTATATCTAATCGATATCTATTTATATATCTATAGATATATAAAAAGATATATATATACACACACATATATAATGTATATTTATGATGAATTAAAAATCTACTAGCTATTTGTAAATGTTAAGTGCCCTTTTCCCTGGGAGGACTTCTTCCAGTTAATTTGGACATTTAAGCAGGTTAAGTAGACATGTACACCTGAAAACCAGAAGGCTTTGTACTACTACTCTCTGATGGCAATTTAAACAGCAAGACATTCATGGGTTGAGGTTTTAAGGAGTTTGAACACAACAGATAAAACCAACTTGATACTTGGACATTTTATTCTATTTTTGTTCCTACTGACTTTTCAAAAAGATATGCCAATTCTTTTCAAGCACTGTGTTTCTGAAGGTCTTGATGGTTCTTTGCAAAGAAGCACTACACTTGGACACTTGTGCAATCTGGTGGAGCCTGTTCTATCTTCCCTCTTCACCTGGCTCCTGACTTGAATAGGTTCAAGGGCAAACAGCTTAGATAAAGGGATGCAGGGTGTTACTGGGATGACAGGTAAGATCATGGGTGGGTGAGGCCAATGCAGCAGTCAGATATTTTCCGAAGATAATACCAGAAGAGAATGAAATGTTCCGGTGTCATCGGGCAGAACATTATGACTCTGGAAAGAAGGAAAAGGATGATTTCTTTGGAAATACAGCCAAACACCCACTGTGCCTTTTATATTTCACCCACTGAATCATGCCATGTTATATCCTGAAAACAACAAAACAAACCCTTTTTCTATCTTCTCTGGATACTGCCTTCCTCCTCTGAGAATCTTCCTTCTACTTTGTCTTCTTCTTTTACAAAACATTTCCAAGTGTAAAAAGTACTTGCCATTTGTATTGATGTAGAGACACCTGGTTAAGCTTTAGCTCACAACTGCAGAGCCAGCTCACAAGTTTTTACCTGAGCCCTACTTTGGATACCTTTGGAACATGAGAACATTCCTCCTGTGCGATCTGATCATTTTCAAAATTCTTGTCAAAATCCAAAGAATGAAAACACGACATCGGTGATAAGAATCAAGAGGCATTTAAAAAAAATCAGCACCTTCCAAAGGAACTGCCTGCGATAATGGAAATATTATCTGCAGTGTCCAATGTGGCAGTCACTAATCACATTAGCTATTGAGCACTTAAACCAGAAGTGGCTAGTGTGACTGAGAAAGTGAAAAGTCATTTAAACAGCCATGTGCAGGTACTGGCTACCATACTGGACAATGCAGTTCCAGAGGTCCCCAGACTCGGAGAGGCCTAGAGCGTGTAGGCGGCAACAATCATTCAAGGTCAGATTTTGTGAGGCATCTGCAAATTCTCTGTCCTTTAACCACTTCGAGACTTTCCAGTTACAAGTTGGGGCCAGCTCCAGACAAAAATCAGACTTCCTTTTCCCTCCCCTGGTGTGACAGTGACAGGATTTCACCCCTCTTTAGGTCTTCTATGGAAACTCAGACAGAACGTCCACAGTCCAGAACCTGCTGCGGCCCCCCATCATTTCCCGCTTCATCCGACTGATCCCGCTGGGCTGGCACGTCCGCATTGCCGTCCGGATGGAGCTGCTGGAATGCGCCGGCAAGTGCACCTGACGCCTGCGCAGCTCAGGTCCCGCCATGGATGGAGGGCGCAGAGCAGCCCGCGGGGGCGACCCTGACACACCACCGTGACAAACGGGGCTACATTTTACAAGTTCTTTTCAATGCAGAGCTGGGTAGAGAATTCTTTCTTTCTTTCTGTTTTTTAAGTTATAGCTTCCAACTTCAATGGAAAAAAAACCCCCCAAAATAAACATATTTCCCACTCAGGGCCAAAGGAAATAAGAACAAAGAAAATGTCCCTAAAAACAATTTTCATACAAATGCTTAAGTTAACAGGGGTAATTTGCTGCTCTCAGTTTTGTTGTGTTTTTTTGTCACAGTGACACTGTGAAAGGTGCAGTCCCAGAGGAACACAAAGCAGCCCTGATAATTTCAAATTTCTTTTGCTTTACTATATTCAAAACAGGAACATAATGTTTCATAAAGCGCGGCTTTGAATGCAAAGGGGGAGCAAGCTTGCAGTTTCTCTTAGCTGAGTTTTCATTAAATCACGGCCATTTAGGACTACAGAGCACCAGGTACACAGAGTGAAAGGTTTCAGGGTAACTGGGTGGCGGAGATGAACACAAGTGGATGTGAGCCCATGTCCCATCCTCCTGAAAGCCACAGGCCCCAGATAGGAGGGCCTCACCTGCTGAGCTTTCACCCCTAGGTTCGCAGGGGTTGGGGGGTTCCAGAGCTCGTTACATACAGCTCCATGCTGTGGCCCATTCAGGCAAATTATCCTAGGTTGTGGTCACTATTTAGGTGAATTCACAGGACAGGCTGCATGAGTAAGTACCAAAGTTTCCCTATATTTAGAAACCCCAAAATGACCAGAACACACCAGAATTTCCCTTTATTAAGGGCTAGTTTTCAACAAGCTTAATATTTTGAAAAGTTGGCTCAGGAGGTATCACTGGCTTTGCGAATGAGGCCCTTTAGCTTTGTATGAAGTGGTCAGGACTTAGGTCCTTAGAAGGGAGGTGTGGCTGCACCCGCATTGAGCCCACCTTCCAGCTTCTGCTGCCTTGCCTTGCAACACACAAACCTGCCTGTTCCTGATGCTGCAACCTCCTTGGGAAGGAACAGGCCTGCAATGGGCCTGGCCTTCCCCTCCTGGAGAAGCTCATTAAGCAAGGAGCTTGGGGAACGACAGTCTAAGTCCCTCTTGTCATTTATAGCTCAGCCTGAGTTTTCAGGTCCTTCCCAGGGAAAGACTAATGACAGAGTGAGTGGGCAGGAGGGGATTTGAAAGTAGAAACTGAGAGGGGGTGGAATCGGAGGATGGGGACCCTCTAACAAGACTGCAGAATCCAAGATCATCCTGGCCCTGATGCACTGCTGCCTTTGCTAGAAGCTCATTTCTCTGAGTTACTGTTTTCAAATGCCAAGCCGAGTGACGGGACATCACATTCACCTTGTCTGTGAGTGGGCAGCAGCTCCCCCTCAATCCCCAAATCTCTTCCCTGGTGTCGCTGGGCATAGAACAGTTTCATATTTAACCCAGCCTCTTTCTACTCCCCAAGCTGTATACTTGAACCTCGAAAAATGCTTTACCCTGCTTTCTCTTCTCTTAAATATAAACAAATTGACTCAGGGTGGGAGAAAAATCCTTCTCTGGTCTTAGAACACATGGACAAATGAATTTTGAACAGAATGCCAGATTGGACACCCTGAGAAGGAAAGCTGAATGAACTTTTATGATGTATATTGTCAGAGAAAAGCATTAGAGTTTGGGTCCTCTACAATTGGTATTCCAGACACAGAAGGAAAGCTGAGTTAAGATAAACAAAGACTGAAATGGTGAGAGGCAAGATAAAGGTTTTCCAAATAATTGTTCATGTTGGAAATTTTTGTTTGGTAACAGTTTTATTGGGATAAAGTTCACATACCATACAAATATCACCCATTTAAAGTGTACAATTCAATGACTTTTAGATATTCAGAGTTGAGCAATCATTATCACAATTTAAAAAAAATTTCATCACCCCAAAAAGAAACCCCACCCCCTGCAACCCACTTGCCCATCCCAGCCCTATGTAACCACTGATCTATTTCTGTCTCTGTAGCCTATTCTGGACATTTCTTATAAATGGAATCATACACAATATGTGGTCTTTTCTGTCTGGATTCTTTTGCTTAGCAGTGTTTTCAAGGTTTGTTCATGTTGTAGCACGTAGCGATACTTCATTCTTTTTTATGGCAGACTATCATTCCACTGATTGGACAGACCACATTATACTAGTCATTCATCTGTTGATGGACATATGGATTATTTCCATGTTTTTGGCTATTATAATTAATGTTGTTATGAGCAAGTATGTACAAGTTTTGGTATAGATATGTTTTCATTTATCTTGGGTATGTACCTAGGAGGTGAATTGCTGGGTCACATGATAACTCTATGTTTAAACTTTTGAGGAGCTGTCAGACGATTTTCCAAAGTGGCTGTACCATTTTACACTCACACCAGCAGTCTAGCAGGGTTCCAATTTCTCTACACTTATTATTTTTTTGATTATAGCTAGCCTGAGGTGTATGAAGTAGTATCTCATTGTGCATTTCCCCACGATAAATGACGTTAAGCATCTTTTCATGTGTTTACTGGCCCTTTGTATACTTCTTTGGAAAAATGTCTATTCAGATCTTTTGCCCATTTCAAAATCAGGCTTTTTATTATTGAGTTGTAAGAGTTCTTTATTTTAGATACAATTGCCTTATCAGACATAGGATCTGCAAATATTTTTTCTCATTCTGTGGGTTATCTTTTTACTGTATTGATGGAGTCCTTTGAAACACACATTTTAAATTTCTGATGAAGTTCAATTTTTGTTTCTCTTCTGTTGCTGTGCTTTTTGGTGTCATATCTGAGAAACCATTGCCACATCCACATCATAAAGATTTACTCCTATGTTTTCTTCCAGGAGTTTTATAGTTTTAGTTCTTACATTTAGATCTTTGATTCATTTTGAGTTAATTTTTATATACGGTATGAGGTAGGGGTCCAACTTCATTCTTTGCATGTGAATATCCAATTTTCTCAGCATCATTTGTCGAAAAAAACTATTCTTTCTCCACTGAATGGGCCTGGCATCCTTATTGAAAAAAAATCAACTGCTATAAAGATGAAAGTTTATTTCTAGACACTCAATTCTGTTCCATTGATCTCTATGTCTATCCTTATACTAGCACCACACTGTTTTGAGTATTGTAGCTTCGTACTAAGTTTTGAAATTGGAATATGTGAGTCCTCCAACTTTGCTCTTCTTCAAGTTTCAGCTATTCTGAGTCCCTTGAATTTCCATATGAATTTTTGAGATTAACTTATCAATTTTTGCAAAGAAGCTGGTTGAGATTTCACACCGGAAATTACTCAATACTTCAGAATGTTATAAACAGTAAGATATTGAAATCCATAAAATGTTTACCTGCAGGTAATTTGTTTACATCAGCATATGAATTTTTTACTTCATTGAATTCATGACAGAATGTATAAAAAGTAAAACTTTTACTGAGGAACATCTGAAAACTAACAGAATCTTGCTATTAAACACATGAACTATGTTTGCAGTATTATTTTGTGGGGGAACTTTCAATTAAAAAATATATATGGACAACAGTGTGGTGACTGCTGGGAGGAGGGGGGTATAAAGGGACAAAATGGTAATGAAAAAATATAATGAAGATTAAATTTAAAAAATAAAAAATATATATATAGTCTAGCAAAAACTCATTCTGTTACCTGATGTTAACATGTTTACTTTTATTTTCAGGAATCCTAGAGTGTGGTCTGCACTTGTCAGAGAATTTTTTTAAAACTGTAGTAAAAAAGATATATAACATGTTGCAGGAGATTTTAAAACAACTAAATTAAATGCTATGAACAAAAAAAACGTAGCAGTAAGTGTTGCCAAGATAAAGAACAAAGTCTGAGATGATTTTGGTATTCAGTGTGGGAGGAGGTTACTTGGACAAAGCAAAGGTATTTCAAAATAAAGATGCCACTATGAATCCAGTCTCAGAACCTAGAAGACCGCACATTTAAAGGGAGCCCTGGAGCAGATGCTGCCAGGAGCCCATCCTTTTGTCCAACTGGAGTGTGACTGCTGAGGCCTGCCGACAAATGTATAGCTGTTAAGGGCTGCTGCTTCTCCTGTGATCCAAGAGCAGCTCCAAGCTATAAGTAACTTCAAGTCAAAATGGTTCTTAACCTGGACAATTTCCCAGGGCTGATGTGAAGATCAAATAAGATAAACATATCTAAAGTACTTAATGAGCTCTCCATAGCTGGCAGTCAAGATTCATTGACATTCCTTTTCAAGTTCATAGGGCTACCAACTGGGGCACGAATACTAGCAATAACGTTGTAATAGCTAATATTTATGGAGAGTCTACCAAGTGCTTTGCAGGTTAT
Source organism: Mormoops blainvillei (assembly GCA_004026545.1). Classification (NCBI taxonomy): domain Eukaryota; kingdom Metazoa; phylum Chordata; class Mammalia; order Chiroptera; family Mormoopidae; genus Mormoops; species Mormoops blainvillei. The sequence goes on along the minus strand of PVJD01006176.1, from coordinate 74,523 downwards.
CACCTCATCAGATCCTCACAACAACCTTATGAGGTAGGTACCATTATGATTATTTCCATTTAAAGATAAGGCAGCAGGCACAGAAAACTTAAGTAACTTGCCTAAAGCCACACAAGATGTAGGATTCCACTCAGGCAATCTGACTCCAGAGCCTGTGCTCTTAACAACTTCACCAGTCTCTGGGCCTCTAGTAACTTATTTCAATGACATGTTCTGTTCTCAAATGAAATCAATTACCAGCTGCTGGGACATGGGAGGAAAGGAGGTACACGAATCACCCACGTATGAATCCCATGTCAGTTTCTAGATATGGAAACACAGTGACTGCACTGTTTAGTAGTGTTGAAGGGCAGGCTTTATAGTGAACGTACTCAGTTCCAAATCCTCGCTGGCTGGCCTTGGGCAAATTAATGTAGAGTCCACAGACCTTAGTTTCATCATCTACAAAATGGGGATACGACCCATTTCATTTTGCTGTTGTGAAAGGTAAATGTAATAATAAAAGTAAAACACTTGGCATTGTGCCCAGACAGAGTAAGTGCTATGAACATAACAAAAAATAAATCACAGGTTTCTATGACTTAACGAGAAACCTGGAGCAAAGAAGTTGGTGACACAGTGCTTATAAGAATGCCAAGCATTATGTTTTAGCTGCTATCCTTTGTTTAGAAAGATGAAGAAGGTTGGAGAACACTTAGATATGGTATCACAAAATTTAAGTTCTTTCCTCAGTTGGACTGAACATTTACTCAGTAGGTCTTATCTTTAAACACAGAAGTGAAGGCCTAGAACAGGTTAGTGTATCTGGTGCCTGGCCTGTTTTTGTAACTAGTTTTACTGGAACACAGACTTGCCCATCATTTACAAGTGCTGCCTTTGCACTGCAGCAGCAGAGTTGAGTGGTCAGGGACCCTATGGCTCACAGAGCCTCAAATATATACTATTTGGCTCTTGACAGAAAAAGTTTGCCAATGCCCTGCTCTACGACACAAAGAACTCCTCATCAAGCTGCCCTGGCTTTCCCTATGGCACTGAGCAGGAGGCTAGCATCTCTTCCCATCCTCCCCGACCCACCAAGTGAACGGCTAGGAACATGCAAAGGAGGCAACACTCAAGTGTAAAAGAAACCAGTTTTCAAAATGCCAGAAGGGGAAAAAAGCTTTATAGATACAAAAAAATTGTCAACATCATTAAATAACAGGATTTGCCCTGCTTTACATTAATTTCGGTCCCTTTAACTGATTCCAACTTCGAAGGCCCATTATCCCTCATTTGAATTCCAACAGGTTCTTTACAAAGAAGGAGCTAACTGCAGAGCTGCTTGCTTTTCAAACTGGAGGGACAACAGTGCTCAAGACTGGGATGGCCTGGCAATCACGTCAGTCAGTGCAAAATCTGCATTTTATTAAAGACATTTGGGAAGATCCATTCAAAAATACATTGTGCTCAGTAAAAATTAACCATTTCATGCTGATAATTAAGGTTACCACGGAATAGATATTTGTATAATATTTACAGCAACGATAGAAATTTTACAGAAGTTTAGAATGGAATACATGCCAGAAAAAACTTGATAAGATGTACCAACACATGATACAAAGAGTTATATAAACACTTTACAAATGGTTCATAATCAGCTTGTGAGGAATTTAAATATTCAACACTTTAAATTCAGTTTGGATTCAAAAATTAAAAAGGTTAACACCACAGCACACCCTTGCCACAGTAAAAAGTATGGAATTACACTTTGCATTATGGATTTATAAAGTCTGTGCAATTAAGAATTTCCACTGATTCTTCAACTACCACAAATTTGGATGTTATATCATTCTGGCTTATCCCTATTTTTGTTTTCATTCATGGGCGAGGTTCTCAAAGTCACCCTGCCCTATGTCTTCCCAGATACCACCTTCAAACTTCCTAGAGATTGAAGAAGCTCGGAATAGTCTTCTAAGTATATACAGAATAACTACCTGAATTCAAAATGGCACAAAAGCAATTCTTGGAGATAGGAGTTAGGGGCCACTATTTTGTATGGTTTAATAGTTTCTGTTAATCAATCCAAGTTTACAGTGACAACTGACTTCTTGCAATCACAGCATTACCCCTCCAGCATAACTCCATCAGTGACCAAGGAGGAAACAAGGAGAGGGAAATAGACTGAGAGGACTATCTATAATCAATCATATATCTCTAGTGAAAATGCGTTTTGTACAAACTTTGCTTTCCACTTTGGGAAACGTAAGCCATTGCGGAGAACTTCAAAGTTCTCCAGAAGGAAAAGCATCTTTTTTTTTTTTTCTTGACCCTCTGAATGCTTTGTAACTGGAGCTTTTGACAACTCTCTGGCGATAAACACTTTAATCCCTTAACCGGGACAAAAGTCAAGGCATCTACCTTTTCTATTCTTGGGTTTTGTCTGATTAACCCTGAAGCAGAACACTAGGACAATCTTGTCTATGCCTGAAATGAATCACATCAGGCTTTTGGGAAAGTACAATCCCAAACCAAAAGAAGTCCTGAGGAATTCTTAGCAGTCTGTCAAAACGGAGGGGATGGAGGAACAGATAAGGCCTCTTTCTCCCTGATACTCTGCGCTGGAAGAGTAGCAAACAAGGCAACTTCTAATCTGCATACAACACGGAGACCGATTTTTTTGAGATTCCAAAGGAGGATCAAAATACCACCCAGGGATCAAATGGGATTCAGAGAGCTTAACCTTGTAGGTAATGAAGGGCCTTAGAAGTGAAACCAGTTTCACTGACGCAGCTCTCTGGCCCTAGAAATCCAACGTGCAACTATTACAAATTTTTTTCTGGCAAAACAAAAAGACAAACCTCCCTCAAATTTAGGAGTAAACAGTTAATGAATGAAAATACAAGGCAGGTCGTGATCATATTTAATAGCCTATAGGAAATACGCAGAAAGGTGGGTCAGTGCCCAGAGTGGAAAAAGGTAGAGTCAGGACCAGGCCTAACGCTGATGAATTAACAAAGCACTATGGGAAATGAATATTCATGTATTAACTGACTTGGCACAAAAGCCTATGATCTTTTATAGTTACATTCAATTAAAAAAAGAAGAAATAGAATAGAATAGGGCAGCAGGCCCAGAGTTTCCTAGCCACCTTATTTTCATCACATTGTGTGTATACGGACAGAAGATGGACTCATCCTTTTCTTGTACTTACTCATGGTTTCTGAGACAGAAGTTGTTACCCAGCTGAATCAGACCTCAAGATATTCTATATCTCAGCTGGTCAAGACGCAAAAGGAAGAAATCAGAACCACTTACAAGTTTTTGTTTTGTAAGCTGGCCCTTTAAGTCTTTGAGAGCATCTTCTTGTGAGATTCTGGCCCTGGGGATTAGCGACAGGACACGTAACATTTGTACTGTCTTTCCTGCTGTCCCCTTTAAAGAAACCATTTGGTTTTAACTGTAAATAAGTTTTCTCTGCCTATACACTTTATTAGAGTGATGAACTGAAGGAGGTAAGGAAATATTTCAGTATTTTCTGACTTGGTTCAGTGTATCATACCACATTCCCAGTTCACAAAGTATGAGTCTGAGGATCTTAGTACTCACATGGAGCTCAATATCCCACTATAATGCAGGAAGTAATGAACTTCTAGATATAAAAGCAGTGCTCTCCAGAAAAAATGTTCTGATCAGGAGAGAATATGCAGATTTCTGAGTCCCAGATGAGCTCTAGGAATATGTCGCAATGAGCGATTGCCCTTGCTGAAAGTTGGGTCACCACCAGGACCTAGGTGAACAGAAATAAACAGTGCTTTCTACGCACTTGAAAAGTAATCCTCTGGCCTTTAAAAAAAGCTGTACACTTATGAGTCATTCTCAATACATAGCTAGAAGAAAATAAATGGCTTTTTTCCTTATTTACTCTAAAAACTAGTTTAAGAAGTGAGGATACTATGACGTTAACTAAGAGGAGGTGGGACGGGAAAACGGGCTAGCATTTCCTAGAGAAGTCCACTAATTTTCAGATTAGGAACATGCTAAACTGGCTAACTCTACAACCACAACATACTTTATAATACATGACATGACTAGAAACTAACCAGCATAGCTCTGAGCTTAGAATGAAAGTACAACTGCCTATGGTGAGGCTTAAAGCAGGTTTGAAAACAGATTTGACCAAAGCGTACGGCACAAATACTGCTATAACAGCCACATCACAACCACCAATACAGAGATTTTTGCTTCTAATCAGTCTGTCATGTGCCAATATTTGTAAGGAGCTATTAAATGACTTAAATGAAAAACAAAGACATTTTCTTTCGGGAGACACAGCTAAAAGCCATGGACGCCTTTGAGCAGTTGGTAAGAATCACGCCAATCTGCCAGGCTGCTGCTCGCTTCTAAATATAAGCATCGTGGCTCTATGAAAGATTTTCTAAGGATGCTGACCTAGAATTTAAGCTCTCAAACACCTCTAAAGTAACTCTGGTCTCCCCCTAAAGGATGCACCTTTTAGCAGGTCCAAGACAATAGAAACGAACAATAGAATTCCAGGGATTTGAAAATAGTGGTAGAAGATTCTTTTAAGAGAATGAGATGCTGAAGAATTCATACCTGCCATTTCCTAGCCTGGAGAGACAAGGACAGAGCTGAGCTCTGCAGACTGGTGGAAAACAGTAGAGCAGGGCTGTCAACGACGACACTACTGACGTTTGGGGCTGGGTCATTTTGGTTTGTGGGGGATCCTGTTCATGTAGGATGTGTAGCAGCACCCCTGGCCTCTACTAGCTACATGCCAGTAGCACCCCACCACACCCTGTTGTAACAACTTAATGTGTCTCCTGACATAGCCAAATGTTGCTGGAGGCAGAATCGGCCCTGGTTAAGAACCACTGCTGTAGAGACAGCTCGCTTGAGCCCCTTGATACGGAGTAGTTTTGGTCTGGAGCTCTAGAGAGAGGCTTAACCTCAGATGCAGACCAAACAAGATTCAGTAAAGTTCATTTAGAACTTCTGAGATGAAAAAATGAGGACGGTAGTAAAGCAAAAGTAGAAAAACAGTGAAGCAGAGTTTCTTTTCAAAAGGACATCAGTGATGCTTCCATAAAACAAAGTAATTCGTAAGCCTTTATTCAACCTTTTTTATTCTTTAGGAAGTTAGGGCAGATAACAGAACACAGATGTCATAAAAATTTCCCTTCCTAAAGAAAATGCAAGATTTTGTGACTTTAAATCAAGTCCTTATCATGGACGGCAATCTCTGTGAGATCGATAATTCATCGACAGAGGAAAATAACAGTTAAAAGCTAAGAGAGGGCCCATTAGACTTGAGAGGAAACTTGACCATTCTCATTCCCCTGTGTGAGAAGGAAAAGCATTATACCTGCAAGAAATGTGGATTAAAGTTCACTTTACAGCTCACTAAGGTCAATGAAAAGTCGGAATGGACAAAAGCTGGGAAGAGGATAAAAGAGCTACCTCAAAAACACGAGTTGAAAACACTGTAGATATTTTCTGGCTCAAATCTGGGAATGTAAGAAAAGTATGTATTGACTCTTCATCAGTTAGGTTTACTTTGCTCTAGGTAGAAGGCAATTATTCTAGCCCTTCTTTGAAGAACCATCAGGAATAGAAATGATCTGCAAACATCTGAGATCCCAGTGTTAACAAGGATGAAAACATGGGAAACCAGCCGCTAGGTGACGACGAGCCTCAAATGCCACAACGTGGCAATGTGACTGCGCAGTTCCTAAGCGCACAGCACAGTGAGAAGTCTTTCCAGAGGGGAAAAAAATGTAGTTTCTGGTTTGCAACAGGGGAATACAAGGTACAGATCTAGTATGAAAAAGAAGAGTTATACACCCTTTTAGAGTCATTAGTATCCAGGCAAAAACTGCTAAGGGTCCACATCACTTATATAACTGAGCAGCTGCCTGGGAAAAGCCAGAATTCAGAGCTACTCAAACAGTACTGAACTGGTAAAAGAAACAAGATATAAAAAGAACTGAAGAGCATGCGAACTATTGGTCTGAATCAAATTGTTTCAATGATAGTACCCAGGTGAGTTTCATTTTAGTGCCTATTACATTTATTAAATTAAATTAAAAGCACCTTAAAATGACCTCTATATATAATCAATACACATCATTATAGTAGTTATATAAAAATGCAATATGCACACAATTTAAGCTTCAAAGAAACTAAGACTTTTTTCTTTATAATCTTCATAATCATCAGAGCTATGATTCTCAAAATCATGGGGGAGGGGGAACAGTAACAGCACATTTCAGTTACAGCTGACTTGATTCAGGGGCTGACGCTCTCAGAATCCTGGGACAAGTAATAAATACTGAGACATTACCTCTTTGAGGAGTGGGAGGGGACCTTTAAAAAATTATTGCTAGGAGACTACTTCCAAAAATCTAATGCTCTTGATGGATGATGGTGTTGAGTGATATCTGTCAAGGATGGCCCAGGGACACAGGGCTATAACCTTTGTTGGCTAAGGGCCTTGATGACACTTGGGAGGAACTCGGGAATTGAAGGAGGTCAAATGAGGGAAAGATAAGTCTTGTTCTGACCGTGTGTGTGTCTGTGTGTGTGTGTGTGTGTAAAACTTTGTTATATGTGGACAGTCCCAGGAAGACAATGAGGATATAGCAATTTTCTCTACATCTAGAATTGCTTCAGGAGCGTTTTAAATATCTTGGAAAGGGCAGTAACAAAGGAAGTATTTAGAAGGAGAAATGCCACACATGTATCTCATGCCCCCACCCCCACCCCAACCAAGAGTCTCTGGTACATTGCACAGGATTCAGGAGCACAGAGTTGGTCTGCCAGATCTGCAGACAGGGGCCTCTTACAACCTCGCAACTAGGAATGTTCACTGGCAAATCTTTGGTCAACGCTCTACACTAATGCTAAGTAGAAGAGCACACTCTCTCTACAAAGACCCATAAGTAAGCCTGGATCTGTTCTCCCTTAGGTGCAAGGAATGTCCCTGGACATGAAGAGGAGCCAACTGTGTGAGGACAGAGACGAGGCCTGTCAGGGTTCTCACTGGCCTAGCCCACTTTCTTCCTCTGTGGGTTCGGAAGGAGATGCTACATCCTGTGTGCTACCAAGGAGCATGTCTAGAGGCTACTGCTGCGGCCTAAAAGTTGAGCAAGGTTCCTACTGTTACAGTCACATAAGCCACAATTCAACTCCCTTGATTAGAAGTATAATACTCACTTCATATTACAAATGTATAAAAATATGGCAGAGTGTCATAACGATACTTTCTTTAAGTGATATTTATAAAACAGACACATATTTATCATATATATATTTATATATAGAATAAAATACTCCTGATGCAATATATAAATGTTACTGTTTAGTTTTTATAGAAACTACTGTAGCTGTCCCACTGCTTCACAATGTTCCAAACAGCTCAAAATAACTTTACATTTAACATAAAAGGTATGATTATAACAGTACAATATTAATTAATTATAAATAAATGTTACAAATCCTATCAAATATGGAAGTTTAGAAAACAATTTAAGACATACAGTTAGTTCATCTGCTAACCCTTCAAAGGGATACTCTTGGATTACAATAAACCCCACATTTAGTCTAGGCAGAAAAAAATCTGTGATAAGGGCATCGGTCAACACGGATTTTTCTTTCCCTTGCAGTGCCAGAACATTTCCTGGCTTTCCCAAGTTCAACAGGGATTGCACTACAGCTGGAATGTAAAGGGGAGAAACTGGCAAGAATGTCTTCTTCCTCAATGGCACACTCTATCCATTCTCACACAAGACCCGTGGAGATGGTGATCCCTAAGGAACTCCTGCGGCTCTAAGATCCCTGACTAGCATTTGTGGCTGTGAGGAGCCAGATGGCTCCACACATACAATATTGCACACACCTTCATAAAGCTGAAAATACTGGCTTACCACCCTGGCCCAGCCCATTTCCCACCCCACCCTCTAAGCCCCTTTCCTCCCCTCCCAACTGGTTTGTCCCCCGGCCCCAGCCCCAAGCACAAATTACAAGGCTGTCTCTTTTAAATCGTTCAGATTTGGCATTCGAGACCGATTTGTTCTGTTATAAGGGTGCCCATTTGGCCCACTCTTGGCTCCCAGCTGTTCAGAGTAGGAAGGCCCTTCTGTGGCACTGCGGGTCACAGAGGACACGTGCCAACCCGGGTCCATCTGACCTGGCAGCTGAAGGGCTGGCCTGCCCTTTGGTGCAGGCTCCTGCCGGATGTTACTGCTCCCACCAGAGGCCTGGCTCAGGGAGTGAATCCGAATTTCTGAGAAGGCATTTTTGACTTGTTGAGCTGTTAAGGGCTGGAAGCGGGGGTCCGCGGCAGCCGGGTGATTGGAAGCTGAAGAGAGGTGCAACAGCTTGCGCAGTGATTTTAGTGGCTGGCTCTGGAAGACAAGATGACAGTGTGTGTAAGGTAGACTGGAAAGCTGAGAGGAAAGGAGCAGGTCTGAGATGATTGCATGGAACCAGAGAGGGTGGGCCCTGTGGTTTGGGAAGGAGAGCCTAGTACAGCCTCATCTGTTCTTTTGTTCTTTTCCAGACAAGATTGAAATTATTTTTCTTTAACGAAAAGGCCTAGAAATCCAGATTAAGAAATCTGGAGCTGGTGTGGTGGCTGGTCAAAGGTTTAGGCCCCTTCTATCTGGCTGCATCCCACCTTTAGAGGGGGAAGAGGATCGCATGCTTAAACCATCAGGAAGAAGCAAAAGAAGTGATAATCACTCTCCCTTTTGAGAAGACCTCCCAATAGCACCACATAAAGCTGCCACTTTTATTTCAGTGGCCAGGACTCAGCCATATGACCAAATCTAGCTGCAAGAGAACCTGGAAAAGTATGTTACAATTAGGTAGCAACACATTCAGCTAAAATTTATGTATCTCCCCCTCTTTCCTGCTTGTTTTTAGCTTTTTATTATTTTTTTACATTAAATTTTTTTTCAATTGCAGTTTACATTCAATATTATTTTGTATTGGTTTCAGGTATACAGCACAGTGGTTAGACAGTCATACTTACAAAGTGTTTATCTCCCTGTTCTTATCTCCCTAATTTCCCCTTTCCCTTGACACTGCAAAGCCGGAGATGTTTCCTTTCTGCCCTTTTACTTTTCTGGTTTTTGAGGTTTTTATATTTTTTGGAGGGGGGAGGGTAAGATTTGGGCATTAAAAATGCAAAGCACAGAGAAACAAGCAAAAGCCCTATAGACTCTAAGATACAATTCACTCATAGGAGGCCTTGGGTTCCTAACATGGGCTTCCGGCTGCCCTGCCTGTCTGCTGTGTGGCTGGGGGATTGCACTTTGAGGCAGAAGGGAGAGTCCTGGAAGCCATGTGTCCTGTGGGCTCCTCACTGGTGACAGGCAGCTCACTCCCCTCTCCTCTTTGTTGGGTGTAATGAGGGTCACCATCAGAAGAGCCTTGTGAAAGCACCCTGAAATTCAAGGCCCTCCCCAGGACACCACTGGCTGCCAATCTTCAAGGCCCATGCTTTTAAGGGCTGAGCAAAATTAATAAAATGTTGATATTCAGAAACACTAGAAGATTTGATGGAACAGGGCACTGAAATCCAAGGGAAACTGCTTGAGAACTGACTCAAGTACAAATCATTCCTAGGGAAGCATCCTCCATGGCCATTCCAAAGTCTGTCCAAGAAAGCTCTGTGGTCCCCATGGGAGGTGGCACAGTATATTGCACACCATAAGTGCTCAAACGTGTGTTGTTGTTGTTTTAAATGAAATTAGTATGATAACATAATGAGATTCCTGGTGATTTTTATAGCCCTGACCACATGTAGCTATTGAGCAATTATAGCTGACAACATCAACTATACATCATCAGCGTTGGACAATATCAGTTTGAACTGTGTGTGTCCGCTTATACATGGATTTTTAAAAACAAATGCCTGTACTATTTTCCATCTGTGGTAGGGAGTCTACGGATGTGGACGGCTGACTGTACACATTGATTTACGCTATCTTTATGAAAGGATCCACAGATTTTGGTATCCACAGGGAGTCCTGGAACCAATCGCCAGCAGGTATCAAGAGATAACTTAAGTTTTGGGGGAGTTAAAAGCAGATTTTTGACTGTGCAAGGAGTCAGTGCTCCTTAACCCCCACATTGTTCAAGAATCAACTATACAATAATATGGGTTCAGCTAGAGATATAAAGTTACCTGAAAACAGCTTTTTTGACAAAAGAAGTGGTTATACAAAGAAGATTCTAATACTCTGTACTCTTCTTTTTAAAATTGGGAATGGGATATCAGGTCCACGCTCAGAGCTATGTGCTCTTCATTGGATACATATCCAATAACTTGAATATCTGGTTCTCTATACCCCCTCTGCCCCCCAGCCTACGTTTATTATGTTAGAAGCAGAAAATATAAATAGTTGGGCAAATACAATAAAAATTTGGAGAATTCCCTCTAGCAGTTCTAAGTAACAGCTTACAATTAAAGAGTAAACAGTAAACCTATAAAAACAGAGACCCTCTTCCTCCAAATCACAAGTAACCCTACAAGACTCAAAAACTCATGAGGGTTGTCAGAAATTACAGTAGAGAGGAATAATGGATTTATAAAATATTGAATGTGATAAAAAACCAAGTTAGATTATGTTACTATGCTCATTATGGGATACTGAAAAGAGATAAGATTTTAAAATTTCCTATGAAAATAATTGTTTAAAGGAGTTGTTTCAGTTACCTGAAAAATTTACGGATTTGGTTTCTGCTTCTTCCCCCATTACGACAGAGAAATGTGATTATACATAGTATGTAGTATGTACTTCCTAATGCAACTGTTTCCCTGTTTTCTATCAAAACTGGTATGGATTTCAAAAGTTTAAATATTCTTTCTTTTTAAAAAAAAGACTTTATTTATTTATTTTCAGAGAGAGGGGAAGGGAGGGAGAAAGAGAGAAACATCGATGTGCAAGTGGTTACCTCTCACAGGCCCCCAACTGGGGAGCTGGTCCACAACCCAGGCATGTGTCCTGACGGGGAATCTGACTGGCAACCTCTTGGTTTGCAGGCTGACACTCATTCCACTGAGCCACACCAGCCAGGGCTAAATATTCTTTCAGAAAGATCATCATATCTGCCTTTCAAGGCCCAATTCATATATTACTGCCTTTAATGAAACCTTAATCTTCCCACTACCTCTTTTTACCTTCCCCTACATTTTATGGCATGCTTTGCTTTTTACCACCAATTATGGTCATTTATGGATCTTCTGTCTCTCCTAGACCACAGAGTATTTGTTGGCTAGGCCATTTCTTATTTATCCCTTAATCCCACCCCCAGCCCTACCCCAGCTAGGTGAAACTTAATGTAAGCTCACTTTTTTCCCTAATAGGACAAGGGTCACCAATGCAAGATCTATCTGGACCCCTAAGATATACCTGGCTATTAGTGAGAGTATATATCCTCATATATACCCTCAGCCTTGTGGTCACACTGAGAGGCCAAATTTCTCAACCCTGCCCCCCTCCCCTTAGGAGAAATGATCACTGCCGTCTAAGAGTCTAGGAGTGATGCAGGTGCCACTCACTTGGGTCTGCAGATCAGAGATCTTCTCAGGACGCCACTCCTTTGGTCTGCCGCTTGGGGTGCTAGCAGAGTGAATGGCTTTCTGCAATGTCAGAAGATCAGGGCCTTCAGAGTTGGGCACCTAGAGCAGAATTATAGACAAGGATTTAATCAGCACACCAATAAGCCTAATTAAGATATGGAACCACACCCAAGAGGAGAACAAAAGCAAATCAAACCAAACCAAAAACTCAACCCCCTCCCCCAAGTACCCCCAAAACAAAACAAACCAAGAAAGAAAAAACGCAATAAAAAAAAAAAACACCAACTCTCCCAATGTTCACAATGCAAGTGATGCTAGTTAAATTCTGCTGCCCTCTTAATAATTTTCCCTGCATTAGGAAAAATTGGCAGATGTCATGCAGCTTTGTTAAAACCTCAACCCTTAAAGCATTCCCATGCTGTTAGTTTTAATCGCTGTAAGAGAGAGCAGTTAAATTGGGCTATACCAGGAATTGCTGTCGTATCCTCATTCCACATTGCAGTTAGGTTATGAACCAGTTCAATAAAACAAAAATTTGTTCCTGCTGGGAAAATGATCCAGACACTGTGTTTGCTGATACTCAAAGAAGTCTAGCAGGTTTTCGGGAGTAGCAAAGTGGAAAAGTATGGTTTGAGTCATAATCGCAAGACACTACCCAGTAAAGAATCTGGGTCTAGCATTATTGCATGATGAAAATGCTGGAAATTTGTGTTGCAAATTCCAGATGAATGCAATTGGTCTGTTCACTGGTTTTAGTGAACACAGGAGAGTAACGCCAAATGTCAAGCAAAAGCCCTGGCTTTAAACCAAGTGACCAGTAAAAGCTAGAGCCAGGCAAGAAAAAAGCAAATTACCTACTAACAGAAGCTGTTTTTTCATGGAGCTGGCTAGCTCACTCAATTTGGTCAATGCAACTTGGTTTCAAAGAAACAAACTGCCAACCAAGTGTTAACACACTTTGTGAGCCAAAATGAAAAGATATTTGTGAACTGTAAACGTTAATTGAGTTCTTTACAGGAAACAAGGGGTTTTATGAATACTGTCTGCCAACAATTGGCTAATCAGACAACCCAAACTAGCCTTTCACTAGTTTGTTTGCTTAATAGCCTTTTATGCTTCAACCTCCTTAACCGGTTTGGAAAATCCAGAATGGTAAAATAATTTATATCTCAGTGAATTTATGGAACTGGCTCAGGTACTTAACTAGCACAAAGAGAATATGACCCCATGAAAATAAAAGACATGCTGTTGTCATCAGTAAAACAAGTTTACTGGAGCAGTTTTCAGGGCTACCATACATAAAAATGGGTACCATGGGTGGAGTGACTACAGGAAGCTTTTTCAAAGAAGAACTATGCTTTAAATGATTCTTTGAATTAAAAAGAGGAAAGAGGGATTTCTTGATGCTTGGATTCTCCCCGTTGGTGGAATCTGTCTGCAATATAAGATACAAATAAACTAATTGCAAAAGAAAAAGAAGAAAAAAAAGGTGTTCTCACTGAAACTTCTAGCCCTTGGAAGCCCTCCAAGTGTGAAATATTAAGTCACTGAAAGAATCTCTGTGCTGTGAGTGCATCTAGAGGGGGTACTGTGTCATTTCTCACCTGGACATGAAGATGCCAATAATGTAATTTAAGACATGCAAAAAAACTTCTACATATATAGAGACCATGTGGTCATGATCAACACCTACAGAAGGAATGCAGAGAGACCTACACATATCATTCACACAAAGCTTATAAAACATTTAAGGGTTTAGTTATTATCAGAAATATAATTATTATAAAGAATTGTGTTTACAGAGCTACTGATGAACTTCGATCTCTTCCTAACTGCTAGAGAAGACCTCAGCAACTAAATAATCTACCACACAATCTGCCTATTAGGAAAAAAAAAGTTACTGCAGACCTCTTTGAATGTGGTCAACTTTTGAACCAGAACACATCACTTGGAAAGGAAAGATCACTGTTGCAGGATTCTACTGTCAAGGAAGAAGACTGGTTCTATGCTGTTAGAAATATTCACCCCATGGAAAACATCTGGTGCAATTCAGAATATGGGATTTCAAAGTGAAGAAACAGAAAGTTCAGTCTTTAAACCAAAGCATGAACCAGTTGAGATAGATACTAACTCAGGTACAACTACCAAGTTGGCAGAGTCACCATATGCTCTGAGGGCTTACGTAACTCTCTGGATACGGAACTGAAGCCATACTTCCCAAAGGAGGCTTCCAGATTTGCTTGAGTCAAAGAAGGCACCTTTGCAATAAAAAATTATTTTTTGGCACTACTTTTCCCTGTTGTAGATATCTCAATTGTCAGAGAAGTAGAATGCATGTGAAGGTATTCCCATTATCTTTTATGGGTGTGTATATGAGAACATTTGAGTAAAACAGCCCATGAAGTTTCCTGTTCCCATTATGCGACCCCAGGAAATGGTTTAACTCGCATCATTAAGGAGGCCACAGGAAAGCCCCCAGGAGCAAGTGGCTGGAAGCTCTCCACAGAGGTGGGCCGGTGGCAGGGACTGAGCCTGGGCCTGCTAGTCAAGAGAACCCATCTCTAGTTCTCTCAACTAATAGCGTGGCTTTGGGCAGGTCACAACTTGCCTGGGCACTTCCTATGTCAGTGAAACAAAAGGGTTAAACTAGATTTAGGACCCATACAGGCTTTAAAATGTCCTGATTCTCTATGTGTATTGGGAATCAGATTTCCCCTTTTTGGAACTGTATGCAAATGCCACAAAGCGTTAATTCAAAGCTCGGTGGCCCAGTTTTCTTTTGCTGAGTTCTAAAAAGTGAAAAAAAAAACCTAACTTTAATTCTAATTTCTACTCATTTGAAGGGGGCAGAGTTAATGAAATGCCAGGTTTAGGAGCCTGAGGTCTGGCAGGGTATACTAAGTCCTCTTTGGAACTCTTACTCTAGATATCAAAGTTCTTAAAAACATTTTTTAGCTAAAAATTTTTGGTTTGGAAGGCTTAAGGTATTGGCCTGTATAGAGATATTTTGCAGCTATTTGACATATCAAAAATGAAATGCATGAAAACCTTTAAAAAGTAAGTTCAAGTGGAAAGGATGTTGGAGAATAATAATTTTCCTATTTACCCTAACCTATACTATTTCAACATCTAAAATCTGAACCAGATCCTGAACTAGAGTCAGTCAACATGTATACCCGACTCAGGCCACAGAGAGCCTAGGGCTTTAAGTTAAATGTTGGTCTAAGACAGACAAATAGACATCAAAAGCCAAATCTATATACAAGACACCTTCAATTCCTTGGTTTCTGCCAATTTCCTTCACTTAACCACCCCACAAATGGCTACAGACCTGAGGTTAAGAACAAAAGCATTAAAATAAAAATAAGAGTGGTTAAAGGGAAGTAGTCTAAGTTCAATGTTCATGATGGACGAATGTTCCATAGACAATGATAAAAGTATTATTTTATTAGCTCTTTAAATATTTTGAGCTTTTCTACTTTAAAGTAGGTCTGTTTTGTTCATCCAGTCTAAATAACAAATGTAGTAATATTTGATTGAGTGGTATTTTGATGTGAAATTCTGCTTTAAGTGAGTTTCAGTTAGAGACAATAGGCAGTTTTTAAAAAAATAAACACTTCATGTAGCCATTAAAACAAAGATTAATAAAGTTTGTGTAGTAACATACATGTTGTGTGTATTGATAGACAGATGTACTATTAAAAGCCAGAATACAAAATTGTACTAGAATGATTACTATTATTTAAAACAAATGAAAAAAACCCACCTTTTCCCCATAAACATATACATAGGCTAAAAAGCTAAGAGGAAATATATCAAAATCCTAATACTAGTTGTGATAGGGTGGTAAGATTAGAAATGATCATTTTTTCCCTCCAGTTTTCTATAATGAGCTCATATTTATTTTATAATGAAATATATAAATTCAACAAACAAGCAAGTGAAACAATAATCTAGAAAGGTAATTTATGAGACAAAAATCCTTCTTTTCAGTATTATTCTTTGCTACTATAATCTATGTATCTCATCTTTCCTTACCATTGATTCATAATCCTAGAATCCTTTTTCCTTTTTAAATAAATGAGAGTCCATCACATATAAAGTAAAACTAGAAACAAAATCATTTAAAATGGCCAACTCAACATTGTCTAGTCTGGAAGATATCATAAAGCAAAGGGGGACGCCGGCCTCACGTAGGGAAAGAAGTGCCTGCTGGCCTGGAGGCCTCGCTTCCCCATGTTTTCTCATGTCACTAACCAGCAAAATCCTTGCTTGGGTGGTTCAGTGATGTGATGTGCATGGTTCCATGGAGCCAGCCATGGGTTCAGGTGGAGGGTTCCCTAAGACTCGTTCCATTTCACAGTTCAATCACAGGATAAACATGTCTTCTTACTAATGCAAGCCCTGAAATGTCAAATACTATCTCCTCTCTGTGGCTCTGCAGCCCAAAAATATACTTGTCAACATGGTAATTGGATAACCAGCCAGGGGAGAATTAATGAATGATGGTTAGTTATGACTTTTAAGATCAAACAAAATAAAACCATTTACTGAGTTTTTGCATATCTTTGCATAATGCCCAGAAATAAATAAATCCAGTAGCTTCATCATTTTTACATGAATACAAATCCACGTGGATAACACATTCAGAAAGGTTTAAAGTGCTCCGTCTCATCTAAATTAAATTTCTTCCATTCCTGGAGATTCTGATGAATCTGGAAAAAGCTCTGTAACAGGAGGACATTTGTATAGAATTTGGGAAAGAAACATATACACTGTATGCATGTCAGGTCTCAATAAGAAAATAATCCACTCTGATTGTCACGTACAAAATGTAAAGTACCCACAGGCTAAAGTAGACTAATATGCCACGGTATATGGGAATTAGCCATCTACTTACTGTTTGAGATTTCTTCTTTTTCTTTTTCATTGACCTGAAAAAGCCTTGTTTTTCCTTTTCCTTGAGTTGTTCAGAATGACTAATGTTTTCAGGACTTTTCCTAAATGGGAAGACATTTTTATCATATTGATTTTTCAATCATTCTCCTACCATCATATGACAAATATAATGAAGATGAAAAATGCATGACTCTGGGTTCAAATAGCCACGAAGATTCAAGCACACAGGTAAGGAGCGGCCTAAAAGCATAGGAGGAACTGAGTCTAATCAGCCACGGTTAATGATTAGCTTTCGGCGCAGACTCACTCAGACTAGAGATTTGAGCATTATTACAAATTATCTGTAACTCTGCTGCAGGACCATTTTCATGCTGTTGAAAACCTTAGAATTAGTAGTCTGAAAAGTGCATGGTCTAAAAAATGCCTTTTCTGCAACCCTCCAAGGGAAAGAGCAGAAACATTTTCATTATCTTCATTTTTCTGTTTACCTTCTTAAAACCAGCTTAACAAGTTCATTATTAGTGGCTTGCCAAGGTACTGAACATTAGAAAACAAACAAACAAAAAATCAATGCTGCTACAGAAACATTATACATAGAAGAAAAAATTGCCTGAAACTAGAAAATTCCTTTATAAAAATCTTATATCTATTTATTAAAATGAAATAAAAATAAATAAGTTTAGAAAAAACATGGACAAGAGAAATGCTTAATTAATACAAAGGATTCTTCTGGGGAAAAAAAAGCCTCTAATTGAAAATACTGACATTAAGCTTCATATCACTGACACCACCCAGGCATTTTAATGTAAATAGGAGATATTAAATGACAGCAAACAAGATAAGTTGGCCCCAACAAGTTGGTTACTTGTACCTTAACGGAGGCCCTATAGTACTTAATTTAATTTACAGTTTTTAAAAAACAAGTCAACTGGTATTATTTTTCAAAAAGGCACAATCCATTGGCTCTATTTTAAATTTCAATATCTATATGACTGTGGAAAGCCATTTCCTCAAATGACTGGATTCCTTCTACTAACTATTCCCTAAAATCAAGAGCAGAAACATTAAAGCAGACAGAGTTTGTTCATGTTTACATTTTAGAATACCTAACAACAAAGAAGTTACTAGAAAATCTAAGAAAACACAAGCAAAGCAGCATCCTTTACTTGATTAAATCTGTGTGAAAGCAGAAAACACCTCTGTAAACTATTATAGATCTGCACGATAGAAAACAGCATGAAGCTATTAAAAATAAATCACATTGTCAAAGAATTTTCACTAATATGAAGGACTATTCAAATTACAATACTAAGTGAAAGTAGCAGAATTCAAAACTTTCTATATAATATGGGCCTAACTGTATTTTTAAAAAAGGAATACATGTGTACATACACATACAACTTTTTAAAGGCAGGAAGAAATAAAACAAAATCTTAATAGCTATCATCTCTGGGTAAGAGGATTATTTTGGTGATTTATCATTTCTTTTTATTTTCAATACCAAAATGTACTGCAGATATAATAAAAAAAGTTTTATAAACCACAAAAAAATTATCTGAAAAACCAAGAACTCAACATCAAAGACAGGGGCAGGGGTGGGGAGAGAAATAGGAAGTAAACACCATGACTGTTTGAAGGAGCAATGATCAGTTCTTCTGAAGCATTTAGCCTAGAAGGTAATGGCAATCCCAAGAAAGTAAACACATGTACTGTAGGCCCATGTGTTTCTGAAACTCATTAGGACCTGCAATTTTAAACATCACTGATAAGAGTCCCTAGCTCTGAAGTGAAAGTTTTATAATACAACACAACCCATAAAATAATGAATATTGGAACACTGAATAATTCATTTACAATTTTAAAAGCTGAAAAACTTCAGACACAATGCAGTGGGTGAGAATAAAATAAGTAAAATTTAAAGACACTTAAAGTGCAATGACAGACTGGGCCTAGACCCTGGGAATTTGGTCATACTTTCTTCTGACACGTACTTTTGAGATTAAGGAGATGAAACCCTCTTGCATGAGGCCTAAAGACAGACTGCCCTGATCTCAATTCCAGGCCACAGCATTCAGTCATGTAAGGGTTCTAGAGAATACAGCAGAACAATATAGTTCGCTGAAATCACAAAAGCAGGACTCTTAGCATTGAAAGGAACCTCAGAGAGCGTTAAATCCAACCAGCAATGTTATTTTTAATGTTCTGCAACTTCCAGAGGTTAAAGAATTATTTGCTTATGCTATAGCTTATTTCCTCCCATACTGGGATCTGCACAGTAGAATATTCAGATTAACAGGTAGAAGGTCTTTCCAATCAGAATGAAAGTCTAACAAAACCTCAAAGGTCTGTCAAGGGTCAGCAGTAAAAGAGCTTTCTGCCAATCCAGGAAATCTTTAAGGGGAACACGGTCATCATGACTGAAACCTCAGGAAGGGAACTGGGTGTTACTATAAAAATGTTAAAGTTGGCAAGAGAGGAAGTGAAGGCTTGAAATACTGGTCCTAGGAAGAGCAGGATGTGAGATGGGAAGAAGAATCTATCTAATGAGATGGAAGTGAGAGAATGGGGACGGAGGACAGTAATGAAAGAGAAGGAGCAGGACAAAAAGCCCAGTGTCTGTTGTTCTTTATGTCCCCGGAAACAGGGAAGATGAATCAAAGACTTTCTGCAGTGTCTTTTCAGAGGCACTGGATACACTAGAGCCTGGGGTAGAGAGGGGATGATGAGGAAAACATCTCCAAACTGAAACTGAGCAGAGGTGGTGGGGCCAAGATCCAGACAGGGAGAGATCTCAGAGGCCAAAACAGAAAAGAAAATAAATTACCCTTGAAGTAGAGGATGAAAGCTAGGAGTGATGATTGAGTGTGCATGCATCACAAAAGACAGAAGGAAGTCAGAGAGTGAGAGAGAGAGAGAGAGAGAGAGAGAAAACGAACACGCATGCAAGTGGGAGAGAGGGAGACAGAAAAATAAAAAACAAAGAGAGGGAGAAACTACACTGAAACATACACATACAGAGAACTAACAGAGAAACTGAAGAGAGAAAAGCCTGGGGGACAGACAGATGGAGAGAAGCTGCCAAGAACACAGGCCCCTGAAAAGCCATGTGTTGTACAAAAGAATGAAGAGACACATGAACATTTACAACCAGTACTGCACTCAGTGGCTGAGGGTATGCCCCACAATATATTTCAAATTTGAATTCTCGATCCTGTGGTTCCACCTGGTACAGTCAACAGTTATGTGTTGAGCTGAGCTAGTTGTGCAGCAATAGACGGATCCAAGAGAAACATCACAAGGGAAGGGCAAGTGAGTGATCACATAAATCTCAGGGACAGGAGATTTAAGAAGGATCACCCAGCTACTCACCTGACACATTATCCAGGGCTGATAAAATGGGGGAGGGGGAGGGTGCTGATGGTGCCACGGGGGTTGGGGGGAGCAGTCTGCTTCCTGAGCAGTCACAAGACTCACACAACAGCTATTTCTTTAAGCAGTCAAGAGGTAAGAGAGAATTCATAAGACTCACCTAAAAAAGGGAAGGAATTAAAACTGACTGAATCCAAGTCAACCAACACTTACAGAGTACTTTGCATGTGCCAGGCCTCACGTTAGTTGGTGGAACTACAGAGAAAAATAAACAAGGAGTGTGACTTCGAGCTGCTCAAAGACTCAAGGCAGGAGACCCACAGATTTGACAGAGGGTCAGACTTCGGGGGCTTTAGTGTAATTGTTCTGGGAGCAGCAAGATGATTAATTACTCTGTGACACCTTCCTTGCCACCTCCCCTCCTCTGGCACTGTCAATTAGGGTGGCTGATTAATGTCTGAGAAGAGAAAATCAGTGAATAATTTTGTGACTTAGGGTGGCAAGCAATAATGGATACCAATATATTAATAACATTACAAGAAGAAAAAGTCTGGAATTATGCAAGTGAATAACAGCCATTCTTCACTTAATTACTGGGATTTCTAATTAATGTGGTTTACTGTTTAAGCATCAATTGTTAGTCCAATTTTGACAGTCGCCTTTCTAAATATATTTATACACTTTGTCTTCCTAAGCAAAGTAAGAACAGCCTATTTTATAGATGTGGATTCTGGATAGCTGAGATGGCGAGAATAACCAATCTGGAGATTATACTACGATACCTATTTATCAATTTAAAATAGGACATACTAGCTTGATTTTTTTATTAAAAAATGTAAACAAGGTCAGTGCTAGGAAACAGCTTCCTTCTGGGCAAACCTCCAGAAGCCAGGCAGTGGCACTGTACCCTCCCTGAACCCTGCCCCACAGAGAGCCACGAAGCAGTAACACAGGTTGCCCTGCTCTGCTGATTACCTAAGGCTCTGCACCACACAATTTACAGGTCTGCTCTTCTACAACAGGCCACGCTACTAAGACAGGGAATCAAAGCAGCTCTACCTAACACACAGAAACAAACACAGGGAGGCTGCCAAATTGAGGAGAGAAAGAAGTATGGCCCAACTGAAAGGACAGAACAAAACTGCAGAAAAAGAGTTAAATGAGATAGAGATAACCAACCTATCAGATGCAGAGTTCAAAACACTGGTGATCCGGATGCTCAAAGAACTGATTGAGTATGGCAACAGCATAAAAAAGACCCAGGCAGAAATGAAGGTTACATTAAGTGAAATAAAGAAAAATCTACAGGGAACCAACAGTGGAGGGGATGAAACTGAGTATCAAATCAACAGTTTGGAACATAAAGGAAGGAAAAAGCATTCAATCAGAACAGCAAGAAGAAAAAAGAACTAAAAAAAGTGAGGATACAATAAGAAGCCTCTGGGACATTTCCAAACATACCAATATCTGAATCATAGGGATGCCAGAAAGGAGAAGGGGAAGATCAAGAAATCGAAAGCTTATTTGAAAAAAAAAATGAAAGAAAACTTCCCTAATTTGGCAAAGGAAATAGACACACAAGTCCAGGAAGCACAGAGTCTCAAACAAGCTGGACCCAAAGAGGACTATACCAAGAGACATTGTAACTAAAATACCAAGGGTTAAACACAAAGAGAGGATCTTAAAAGCAGCAAGAGAAAAGCAGAGAGTTACCTACAAAGGTGTTCCCATAAGACTGTCAGCTGATTTCCCAAAAGAAACTGTGAAGGCAAGAAGGGACTGGCAAGAAGTAAAGTAATGAAAAGCAAGGACCTACGACCTAGATCACTCTATCCAACAAAGCTATCATTTAGAATGGAAGGGCAGAGAAAGTGCTTCCCAGACAAGGTACTAAAGGAGTTCATCATCACCAAGCCATTATTACATGAAATGTTGAAGGGAATTGGTTATGAAAAAGAAGAAGATCAAAACTATGAACATTAAAATGGCAACAAATTCACAATTATCTACTGAATCTAAAAAAACCCCCAAAAAACCAAACCAAGCAAACAAGCAGAACAGGAACAGAATCATAGATACGGAGATCATCTGGAGGGTAATCAGCTGGGTGGGGGAAGGGGGAGAATGGGGGAAAAGATGCATGGATTAAGAAGCATAAATTGGTAGGTACAAAATAGACGGGGGATGTTAAGAACAGTATAGGAAATGTGGAGGCAAAGAACTTATATGCACGACCCACGGACATGAACTAAGGGGAAGGGAGCTGCTGGGGATACCGGGTGGATGGGGCAAAGGAAGAAAATTGGGACAACTGTAATAGCAGAATCAATAAAATATATTTAAAAATATATATATACACTGTAGAACGTCTCTTCCCAAAAGAAATGTAAAGCACTACTATCAAGGAGAAACAGGCTGCCCTTAGGAAAGTGATAATTTAGAAATAGCAATTCACTATGTTACCATAGCAAGGCTTGTTCATGTTTTTGTAACGATTATCAAGTTGCAGTTTTCTCAAACATACACAGTATGGTGAACCAATGAGACAACTTTTTACAGAAAAAAGACATCAAGACGAGTCAAGTTTAATGAATAACTCAGACTAAGTTAGATGTGATGCATGAAGAAGTATGATAGCAGCATTATCAGGAGGGGCGACAGGAACAAAAGAATATAGCAATTCATCATAAGTAATTCTGGAACTCTTTTAAGACTCCTACCAGCAGCACCAGAGTATAGATGATGCGATGGAGACTTGTCTAAAGTTCAACATCCCAATTGTGCCTCTAATTCTTTTTAGAACAACTGTTTTCAGGTTTCTACACATATCTAGGTCTAAACAAGCTCTACTCAAACTGATTATCAAAAAGACAGAAGCAGTATGTTGTGAATACCACCAATACCACGTTTGGACTCAGTTTTGATCTGACATACCTAATTCTCATAGGACTGTTAGTCTGTCATTGACACATTTTTAAACTGTCGCCACTTCATTACGCAATGAGCAAGAGGAAAAACATTCTCTTCTGTAATCCCATATCCTCATAATTTAGACACTATTCTCATGGTTGGTTAAAGCCCCACTTGAAAACTGCCAATGCTGATAATAAAAATAAGTTGTACCTGTGCTCCCAGGTTAATGCATAGGAGATCTTATCTACAGTCACATGAAGAAAGAATGCACCAAAGTTTATCAGCAAAGTGGAAGGGAGACACCTAACAAGTCATATGGAAGTTAGAGGACATAAACGGTAAAAACTGCTGACATTAATAAATCATTACTCTAGGTCAGGGGTCCCCGACCTTTTGGCATCAGGAACAGGTTTCATGGAAGACAATTTTTCCATGGACCGGGGTGGGGGGATTGTTTTGGGATGACCCAAATGCATTACATTCAAGTTTAACTCCTACTGTGTGGCCCATTTCCTAACAGGCCCAGACTGGTACTGGTCCACCGCCAGAGAGTGGGGACCTCTGCTCTAGGCACTTTTGATGGTTTACCACAGTTAATGACCACATTAACCCTATGGAAGGAAGTGCTCTTTCTAGCCCTATTTTACAGATGAGGAAAGCAAGGTACAAAGAGGTTAAAGTCACCTGGCCAGAAGGTGATATTAATTAAGATACCCTGTTTCCAAAGTCTACCATCTTAGTCACTAATGTTATAAGACTCTCATTTTATAAATGAGGTAAAGCATGTAAGGTGTGCTTATAAAAGAAAAGTATTTATAGCTTTAAAAATCTTACTGTTTTAAAAATAATTGTTACTTTCACCATTGGGCACAGTAACAATGAAACCTCGAAATAACCCTGTCAACAGGGTCCAAATTGTGAAACTACATAGGGCTAAGAGAGCTGACCTAAGGCCCTCTGTGACTTCTGGCAACAAACACCAGAGACGGGCTCTCTGGCAGACTGGTCTTATTCTAAACTCAGGTCTTATTCTAAACTCAGTGTGTTACAGTGATGTACCGTTTTATTCTACCGGTGCAGAACTTGGTAGGTAGTTTTATGAAGCACACATAAGCATCCCTCATGTCTGGATTCTGGTCAGTTGAAAATACAAAGTCCACATTAGTATTTTTAAAAAGTTCTTACTCCCAGACAGGTCTGTAATGAGACTTGATATATGCCAGAGGTCCCCAACCTTTTTGGCACCAGGGACCGATTTTTCCTCAGACTGGGGCAGGGGCGAGACAGGAGGCATAACTCAGGTTGGGGGGACAGAAGGTGGAGCTCAGGTGAGCTTCACTAGCAGCCTGGGGGCTGGGGACCCCTGATACATGTTATAATTATACTCCTAAATTTTTATTACATATGACATAACAACATACAAGGATAAGCAAAGTTGGCACATCATTTTAATGTCTGGCTACCATTATGTTTTCATGGTGGCATAAATAATTTTCCCCCCATTTCTATCTGTTCACCCTGACAAAAGTCAGGTGGCATAGAGGTGAACGATATGAGCTGAGGAGTCAGAACCCATATAGGTCTAGATCCTGGTTCTTGTCACTAGCTGTCCAGCACCAGGCGAGCTCCTTACCTTCTCTAAGCTGTTGTTTGCTCATCTGTAGAATAAGAGCCATTCCTACTTCAAAGGCTGACTGTGAGAACTGTGTGAGACAGTGCACACAAAGTGCTAAGCAAAGTATCTGCTACGTGATTCAACAGCAGCAAAAGAGGAGACAGTGAAAGACATCAATTGTGTCAGAAGAATGCAATGGAAGACTTATGAGGTATGTACTGATCCAGGAACTTTTTTTTGCTTTTCCATGTTATTTAATATAAATTCTAAACTTGAAAAAAAACCATTATAAATAATGACAAATCACATTTTCCACATCAAATAATCTCTTAAGAAAAGCCTAGCAGGAGGAATAATGCTCAAAAGTTTATCCAGAATTTCTCTGAAATCTCGAATTGCCAATTAGAAAAATTAGAGTAAAAACAAACCAAAATACTTACCATGGTTCAAACGTTGGTTGTCTTTTGGAGTGGTTAGTTCCAGAACTGCTTTCTGATGGTAGGGAAGAAACTCTCGTTGACACATTATTTTCATGGAAAGAATTATCTGGACGTGGAGATGGCACTAAATAAAGAAAGCCACTGATGTAATCTATTGGTCAAAGTAGTATTCAAGTTATTCTATTGCATTTTTTCCTCACACAAATAAAATACAAACAGATAAGTCAAAATCCTCATCTGCCCTTCAGATAACTTCTGTGTTTTCTGAAGGTGGAGGCACTCTAGGGAACATTCTCCCTATCCCCACTGCTTACAAGAGCAACTTGGGAGGGTCGGTTAACACCAGGAAATATATATCATATCACCAGGCAATATCAATTGACCTGTCAGCTGATAAATTGAAGAACATTGTAGGATATTTAAAAGTATGAATATGATAGCTTCCCTTCACTGTTTTGATATTCTCTGGAGTTGAGGTTTTTTTAAATCATAGACCCAATGATGCAAAATCTATTCTTAGTCTGCAGTGATTCTTAACAACATGAGGTCTGTCCAGAAAAAGTCCAGCCACTATTAATATAATGAAATCGGTTTGCATGACATTGATGTAACCTGGCAGCCAAAGGAGAGTGGACTGGAATGCACATGCATGAACAATGACGACTTTACCATACTAGTCAGTGGGAAAGGTAGACACCATTGAGTGAGCATGTGTACTGTGTCGTTGCACTCAAAATGACTGAGCAAGTAGATCAACAAATCTGCATCAAATTTTGCATTAAGCTTGAACATTCCTCCATGGTATTCGGATGATTCAGAAGGCGGCAGCTATGGGCAACTGTGATTGGCAGCTTCATCAGTACAACGTGCCTGCTCATGCATCATGTCTTGTGCAGAGTTTTTTTTTTTTTGTTTTTTTTTTGAGAAACATCAAATCACCCAGGTGACTCAGTCCCCCCACAGCCTAGATTTGGCATCCTGTGACGCCTGGCTTTTCCCAAAACGAAAATCACCTTTGAAAGGGAAGAGATTTCAGATCATTGATGAGATTCAGGAAAATGATGGGGCAGCTGATAGTGACTGGGAGAACTGTGTGAGGTCCCAAGGTGCCTACTTTGAAGAGGACTGAGGCATCATGGTCCTATGCACAATGTTTCTTGTATCTTCCTCAGTAAATGTCTCTATTTTCCATAGTACATGGCTGGATACTTTCTGGACAGGCCTCGTATGTGTGCTGGTATATACAAACTACTGCTGAAGCCTTGATACTGGGGAGGTACCATCAGTTTTATATTTTTTAAACTAAATTCCAAAGAAATTCAGTTAGTTGCACAAGAATACAATTTTTTCTCTACATTCACAATCCAGGAATAAACAGAAAGATAAACAACAATGTATCTGAATAAATACTTCTCTGCTTTTTAGGTGGGGTTACTATTTTTTTCTGTGAATTCCTAAGTTTGGTCATAAATCAAAACATACTGCAAATTTCATCACAAAAGGAATATTCAGGCTGTATATCAAGAAAAATGACACCATTTCACTCGACTCTTGACCAGTAGGACTGAAAATGGGAAGTATTCTGGAAACATCTGTCATTTTGGTGATACCACTAAATCTTCATCCAGTTAAGATTTAGTAGCATCATTGAAATGGCAGCTGTCTCCAGATGTTCACCTAGTTAAATCTTTTCTTTCTATTTCTAGACTTTCTAAAATAAAAATGTTCTGCCTGCCAAGCTCTGAAATGGATTATAAGGAAGACAAATGAGGGGTTTTGCTGATATTAACTGATTTAATTAACTGGAAATCAAAATAAAACTGTTTCCAGGCTGATTAGAATTTTGTTAACATTTTATATTAAAGTATATTCTACAGACATCTACAGAAATAACACATGTATGGTCCATTTTGAAAATAAAAGTTATAGTGATAGAAGAAAAGGTTTTTGCTCTTATATACTACAATATTCTGTTTTAATCTGAATTAAATCATGTATACTACAAGATTTTGTTTCAATCTGAATTAAAATTTTAGCCCCATAAGATTCTAAAGTAACCACGGCATGAGAAAAAATGCATTAAACGACATTTATGCTTTTTTCCAAGTGGGGTTGGGAAAGAACAGAGTAGCCTAGTCATTCAATATACATTTAGTCCTTAATAACACTTGTATGTATTTATTTAGCTCGGGCTCCTTGTTAAAATGAACAAGCAGCTGTCCGTGTCCCCGCCCTGGCCCCCATTCCTGCCCCTTTCCAGCTGTCTTCCCAAATTAACACAATAGTGAGAAGCAGGACAATGTGAGTGTGGGCATCAGTAGAAGGTCATGGTGACCCTTGAAGGCTGTGAAAAATCGAGCCTCCCAGACTCAGGACTTTGCCCCACCCTGGTGGGCGTGCTGTCTGTCTCCTTACTACAGGCTGGGGCTCCCTAGGGGCTCACACTCTGTTTCTACACAGCTCATCAAAGGGGATGCCTTTCTCTGTCAACATCTCCTAAATTCATACATCCCCCAAAACATCTGTTTTAGTTGCCTATTAAACATCGAAGTACATTTTTAAGGCTGTGCAAGTACACTTGAAGATTTTCTTTCATTCAATCAACAAATATTAATGAAACTGCCAGACAGTATGCTAGTCAATGAGGGTGAAAGAGGAAAAGATAAAGGGTGACCTCACAGCCTTGTGAGAGTAAAATGCAGACAAAGAGTCAGTACCATATGGCCTGTGTCATGCTAGAGAACTAAACAAGGAACCATGCGTGGAACAGGGGAGGAAACCCTTCAGTTCATCTGGGTGGGCAGGGAAGACATCACACTGCAGAAGACCTCACAGTAGAATCTTAAAAGGACCAGAAAGAAGCTATCTGAGCAGGGGGAGGAGTGAATTTTAGGACACAGGAGAGAATGGCCCCTGTGAGTCCCACAGGCTGGGCACCAGAGAGGAAGAGGAACAGCTGGAAAGGATGGCAGGGCCAGGGCATGGAAAGCCTGGAATGCCATCTGAGGGAATTCAGTTTGTCCTGATGCCAATGGGAAGCTGCCAGAGGACTCTTGGCAGGTGACAGATTAGAGGGCTGTGGGTGGGGTGGTGGCAGGCAATGAATGGGTTGCCTTGCTCTATTTTTTTCCTATAGCATTTATTACATTTTATTGCTTTATGTAATTATTACATTTAGTACTGCTCTCTTCCCATGAGGATGTAAGCTCTGTGAGGGTGATGACCTTCGGTTGTCATGTTTACTGCCATGTTCTAAACTAGAACAGCATCAGGTCCACAGGTGACACTGATAAGTATTTTATCATTTAATTGAATCAATGAGTGGTGTGGTCAGAATACAGCTTCTGAAGGGTCATTCCAGAGGCTGTTTTGATTTCAACTTTGGAAATAGGAAGACTACTCAAAGAACCTAAGTCAGAAGCCTTGGGGACCTGAAATAAGACCAGAAGCCGGGAGAAGCGCTGGAAGGTGACAGCAGGTGAATCACACGGACCTGAAGACAGGGCAGTGAAATGTAGTGGGAGCTGTGGGCTGGAGATGTATTGAGGGGCAGAGGAGAGAGGACCCTGCCAGATGTCAGGGGCCAGGCTTACCTCGGTAGAAGCTGCCAACTCTCCTCGGAACAGGATCATTGTACAGATGTCTATTTTCTTTGGGGGCAGTGCCATCATCAGAGTGGGGGTCATGATATGCTCCACCCTGAGAGAGGAAACAGGTTTATATAAAAGTAAGTGGCCTGTGAACTTAGAATAGCACTTCAATGATCTATAATTTACTCCAGAATTTTTTAAACAGAAAACTCAGAATTACGGCAGGAGGAAAACTACTTTATAAGCCAGTTCAAATTATTTGTGGGAGATTAGGTATGGATAAATTTTAAAAGATAGGTTTTAATGATGTTGAATGACCAATCTTTACAGACAGGTTATATCATATAAGGTAGCAACTCTGGAGAATTCAGACCTCAGACTTCTGCCGCGCATGGAATGAAGAGTTGCCTTCTCTGGAGGGTTCTTTAACAGAAGATCTTGCCACAGTCATCTCAGGAGGGTGCTGTTCCCCGGGCTGGAAGTCAAATTTAAAAGGATTTATAAGAGTGTCCTTATAAATGATGAAAATCACCTAAATTGCCATGGGTTTTATTTGGTATAACCGGTACCTTATCTGACTAAAAGAAAAAAATGTTAGTGGGCTAAAACACAAATTGTCCCATAAAAGACTGAGTCATCTGATGAATGTAAAATAAGTCAAACAACTGTCACACAGATGGAAAGTGAAATTCTCATTAAAGTGAAGGCGAGCAGGAATGAATTACTCTGAAAATAGTTCAATTAATTATTAAAAGCAAAGAAAATGATCTTCCTAATATCTAGATAGTCATGGTTCTGTGCAGCACTCTAATTACAGATTCTATTAGTTAATCTAAAATTTCTCTAGCAGATTTTAGGCTGAGTTCTCCAAAAAAGAACTGTGCAGATCTAAAATTATTTTTCGTGAAGAGCTTATATGGCATATTCAGATGAAAACTAAAGTTCTTTGGGTATATAGAGGAATAGAATCAGTAGTCTTAATAATTTCTGTCTTAAAATTCTCTAACTATTATAGTTTATGTACTTAAGTTCACTTCTGCATCTTCTGTAGGATAACAGTACTTATACTTCATGTGTTTTCTTAACTATAATTACGACGCTGCTCATCTTGGGAGACACTACCTACTTCTCTCAAGAAAGTGATTCACAAGCTAAGAGCAGCATGGGTCCACAATGGTGTTCAATGAGGGAAAAAAGCAGCAGTTTCTACCCTTAGAAAAAAAGATTAAGGAACAAAATTACCAAGCCATTAAGAGGAGTTAGTTGCATTACATATAAGCCTTATGTGATGTCTCAAAAACGTTTAATTTAAAATTTAAAATCTGAGTCTTTCTCCCCCTCAGTCCCCAAATGTACTATGAAAGGATTCTGGGCAGGAAGTCATCCAATGTAGCCTTTCTTCTTTCTACTTTATGACAAGACCTCAGGTGAACTTTATCATCTGTATTTTTTACAAACGCTTCTAAAAGAGTATTTTAGAAAACAAATGATTTACACCTAACGTAAACTCTTAAATGATAGTTTCAGTCCGGTCCCCTTACTCTTGCAGGTAGCCATAACACTTGGCAAGAGAGTGATTCCCCTCACTTATTCACGTGAGGCTTTAGTTATTTCTCAAGCAGTCTGCCTTCTCTGTGCCTTTAAACTTGTACTGTCTTGCAGCTTGGCACTGTACATCCTGAACTGGACTTAACACCCAGTAACAGTTGAATCTGTGCTTAACCCACAGTAACTGTTTAGAATTAGTTTATTTCTACCATGTTCACAAAGGCTTTTTTCTGTAACTCTCAAAGAGCCAGTCCCCTTATCCTTTTTTTCCAAAAAAGGATACTTCTCTGTTCACACTATGCTTAGTGCTAGCATACTTTACCTGGGATCGACCTTAGTGTCTATGTGCACCTGCCAGGTTCTCTCCTCTCTAGAGGGACACCTTGGGGGCTCCTCCAACCACTGCTCTGACTCCAATCAGGGCATCTTCTGTCCCTCCTCTCACCTGGGTGCCAGACAGTCTTTCCAACCTTGTGGAGAACACCTCTGCTTAGAGGCCCAGGGTCACTTCAAGTTCAACATGTCGGCGTGATATAGCACAATGAGCGCTGGCTGGGGACCTGGACATTGCCTCGTGATCCCAGTTCTGCCCTGAACTGGTTAGGTAAACTTGGGCAACTCAGCCAACTTCTCAGAGCCTCGGCATGCTCATCTGTTGAATTCAGTGTCTTCAAAAGCCCTCCTTTTACTCTGAAAAAGAGCTCCTGAAAAAGCAACCTAGAAGGTTTTCTTTTTCCTATATTCGGTCCTTCAATTCACAAGCCCTCTTCCTTCCATTGCTGAGGGGTCTTTAAGACCCACGTTTCCCCTGCTTTCCTACTGGCACTGACAGTACAGAACATTCTCTCTTTACTTCATCCTTGGATTATTACAAACACCACCCCAAATTCTGCATTTCCCCTCCAGCAAGGTGGAACAAGTTGCAATCCCCATGGCACACCACGCTATTTAATGTCTCTCTTACCTCCTCCTCCTTGCAACGTTCTTTTCTGCCCTTCCTGCAAGCCTCTTTTCTAATGCTGACTCCATTTTCTTCCCCTAGTTAAGCCCCAAAAGTCTCTGCTCAGATACCACCTCCCCTGGGGGCCTCCCATAAGCCCCTGCCTGACTGTGGCACTCCTCTGTCCCTAAGGCATGCATATCTCTAGACAGCGCAGGCACGCAGCCAAACAGTATTATAACGAGGTACATTTTGGCAAGTGTGCGACCCTCACCTCAGCCCACAGATTCCAAGAGGGCAGGAAGCACATATTTTTCATCCTTCTAATTAGAGCCCGTCCTGGTGCCTACTCCAGCACATGCCTTAACACATCTTCATCTCTAGCCTCCCAAAACCTCTCTCTACACCCGAGCTCACAGAAAGACCTCTAGTTGCCCCTAAAGTGACTTCTGACTGCTCCTGCTCACAATGCTCTCTTCTCTGTTCTCAAGTTCTATTTATACCGAGTGACACAGGAATGTGGTTCCCAATTAGTTCATTGTTATCATGTATAATTTAATCTTCCTTGAGAGAAGGTAAGTCTCTCAAAGACAAGACCCTGAGAATAACCAGCATAGAAAAGGCATTCCATATCTAAAGAATAGCCCCCACTACCACAAAAGCAGTAACAACAACTAAAATTTGTTCCGCACTTGCTCTGTGCCAAGCACTGGGCACAGTGCTTTATGCACTATCTTTAATCCTGACAACACCACTCAGATGAAGAATCTGAAGCACAGAGAGACTGAATCACTCGCCCAAATTCACACAATTTGAGGTACATTGCAGAACTGGGGTACAAACCCAGGTCTGCCTAGCTTCCCAGCTGAGCTCTTAGCTACTTTGCTATACCTACTGCGACTGCTCGTTACTGCCAATCCCCAGCACTTATCTTGCTAAGTCTGCCATTACATTTTCCATCCATATTTTCTGGAGTTCTTACACATGCTGATAAACTTATTTTCATAGCCTCTAAAAGGGGAGGACTTTCCCTACATGAAACTCTTCTTCTGACATCAGCTTTCCTCCACCTTCATTTCTTTGATGAAGGGTAAGTGTTTAATATCACAAAAATGAAACTGCTTCAAAAAAACATGTTTTGATGCAAGAATGCTGCTGTTTTTAAGCAGATCAGTGTCAGACCCTGGCTGGGTGGCTCAGTCAGTTGGAGTGTTGTCCCAGGCACCAAAACATTGGGGGTTTGATCCCTTAGTCAGGGCACATGCCTAGGTTGGGGTTTCATCCCAGGTTGGAATGCACACAAGAGGGGACTGATCAATATTTCTCACTCACATTGATGTTTCCCTCTGTCTCTCTTCCTCTCTCTCTAAAACCAAAAATAAAAAATATCCTCCGGTGAGGATTAAAAGAAGATAAACAGTTCTAGAGTCTGACGATCAATTAAGATGGAGGAAGTATTATGTAAAAAACATTGCCTTGGGATTTAAAAACAATCCAAAGACTAAATATTATCATTTTTCCTGGCCTGATGTTAAATTTCTGTATAGTTCTAGGTAAATTTAAAACTTCTCAATTTGGTTAAGATATTGAGTAAGGTCTTAGCATAGGGTTTGATTTAAGCAAAAGTAGTTAGCAGTGATTAGAGAAAAATCCCCATAAATTCACACTACATTTTGAGAAAATGAAAAACTAACACATATAGCCAATGAATTCTACAATAAATCAAAATAGGATGCTCTCAACAAAATATGCCAAAAAGGGACATTTGATAAAACAGATTTCTAAAAAGCATTTTGAGGTCTGAGTACTCAACAGTTGCCTTAAATAAATTATTTTGAACAGATTAGTCCTTCAAGTATTGCATCCCTAAAGGTATTCTACCAAGAAAACACAGCCCCTGTAAGCAGGGAAAATTGCAGACTGACCCTATTCACCCCCGCGCCACCTGCCCATGGTGAGCCAGCAGATCTGGTTAAGGCTCTTAGTTGTACCTGAGGTGATAAGAGCTGCAGGCTGTTGGCTCTGGCTGCCATCCCTTGCCCTATGCTCAAGCTTCCATCCAAGCCTTTGGCTCTCACTTTGTCCCGGGTCACATACATGGAATGCCTATGTGGACGCTGCTGGGAGGAGAAGGGGCTGGTGTAGCCCAGCCCATAAGAAAAGGATTCATGAGGTGCAGACAGAGAATGAGAATGGCTGCTGTCCACGTGCTCTGGCAGCTTCAACTCGTCCATGGTTTTTGAATGCCTGGCTGTGGTTCGGCGTGAGTCGAGAGTGCCCTCACTTCGGTTATTTCTCCCCGAAGGGCTGAGCAAAGTTCTCGTGTCACTGTGCCTGGTGGGGGTTGGGCTGGTGGGAGAGTTCAAGTCCAAGCAGCTAGATGGGAAGTACCTACTGGTATTGGACTCGGTAATTGGGGCCCTGGATTCGGAAAGGTTGCTCACAGATTTGGAGTCACTCAATGCCCCGTGGCTTTTGGCCTTGGTCCGGTAGGACGGACTCCGAGAGGATTGGGGAATGGTGTCGATGTAGCTGTGCCGACTCTGCTTTTCACTGGGCTGCAGCGTCCCGGCTTTGCTCTGAGAGCTTTCCATAAATGAGTGCCGGTTCTGCTGTGATCTGGTGCTTGACTTGAGGTACTTTGTGCCTGGGCCTTCCGAAGGCTTTGGGTCGATACTGAAATCAAACTCTGACTTTGACTTGGCTTCTTTTGGGCTGAGAAGGTGTGGTATATTGTTGTTGGTAAGATCTTTGCTGGTGGACCCGGGCTGGCTGCTTGCTTGGTAAGTTTTGGTGTGCATGGGACTAAGAGTAGCTCCAGCAAGGTTTCCGTTTAGGAAGCTTTCATTGGCAGGAAGAGCTTCGTCAGCCCTGGGCAGACCCACACTTAGGTTCTGGATGTCCTTGCTGTTCGACCTGTGGTGAGACTGCAAAGCGGCACTTTTGCTGGCTTGGTTTCTATGTTAAAAACAAACAAAAAAGTGTATCAGTTTTCCTCAATAGTGAACACACGAAAAGTTTTATCATTAAAAAAATAAGGACAAATACCTAAAACACCTCAAAGACTAAAAACATTAACTCTCTCAAACTAGGGTCAACAAATAAGTAACCAAAAGCAGTGCCTTAGATCAAGTCACTCTGTAACAAACCACTGGTCCTGATGAAATGATTTGGACATCCTTAAAAGCTCATTTAACTTGCTGCCAATACAGTTTCTAACTGATAATCTGGGAAAACATGCTTCTGTCATGTTGCTGCTCACATGAGTGTTGGTTATAAAACACTTGGTAAGAAGAAGAGAGTTAAGCTACAGAAAAACTCTTTATGACTCTTTTGAATGTCAGAAGGCAACATTTACACTTGAAGGTCACTGTGTTTCTTGAACTTCGTTTTTATTTGTCAAACTCACGGCCTGCCTCAGAGGTACATACCAACAGTGTATATACACAGACACCTGTGTCTCTTTTGTCTTTAGCCTGTATCGTCAAAGAATGAGAATTCTAGCAATGTACTCGATAAAAGAAAATGACACTCTAAAAAGAATGTAAGCTGCCTGGTGACGTTTCTTGGAAAACACGATGATCAATGTGTATGTTTTGGAGAAGTGGCAATAGCTGGGGTTCTTCAGATACTTTCTTGTACACTCAACCAGAATCTGTCTCTAACTGGATCATGGGGATGTAAAGAGTTCATTTCTCTCCAAAAGACACAATTTTTTCTCTTCTTCATTTCACACATCATTATTCCAAACTGACAGAGGCCTTCTTTAGGATTTAAGGCTTCATTTCCTACTTGGTTTAAAATATAAAATATAAATCTAAAAGAAAAACTTGTTCTTTATATGAAAGCTGAAAATGATATCACAGCAAGATCATTTTGGTCTACTGTAATTAGTTAAAGGATCAAATTGTAGTTAGAGATAGGTGAGAATGTGTTTAAGTGATAAATAATTCCCTTCTACTATGCATTCAGAAAATTTTGCTGCAAATATCGTTATTGCTAAAGATGGTTTGATTTGGGAAGAGCTCTGTTCCCATCAAACGCCAACTGGAAGGAAAGTCACACTTTTTCCCCTGTAGAACAGTAATCTGTGAAACCATGCCTTCCCATTTTCTCTGAGACCCACTTGCTCAGGCAGCAAAGGTCAGGGCCCTTTCCCTCTCCTACCTTTCGGAGTGTTAAAAAGTATTTGATACCAAGCAAGCCTGCACTAGTGTGGAAGACCTCATCTCCTAAATGTACTCACTATTCTCTCGCAGTTGGGTCACAAGAGTTTCAGCATTAAACAAGGTCACTTAAATATAAGCTAACTAAATGGCAGATCCCAGGCCTAGAAAGAAATTTCAAAGAAAGGGAAATTTCACTTTCTGTTAAATGATGTCAACAGAGTCTATCCCCAGTCAGTCACGGACAGTCCCCAGAGTCATTTGTCAATTCATATATCAGCCACTAGAGTATCTTAGCAACTTTCCAAAACCCCGAATGATGACAAATAGTCTCACCCATAAATACATATGACTACGTGTGTTGGTTATTCTCTACTTGCCCAACACCCAGGCCATTCTCCACTCCTCTCTGCCCCATCCTGGGTCTCAGGAGCCTGCAGACTACGACACCCAGGCTCCCTCTCCATCTAACTCCCAGTTGGGCTTAGCAGTGCAAGGGGCTGGGGGCTGTCTTCCCTCCTGTTCCTTTCCAGCAACAGCTCCCTGACTCAGACCGTAGCTGTGTTCCTCTGGATTACAGCTCCCACTGGGTGGTTCCTTCAGCCTGGCT
The DNA here is from genome assembly GCA_004026545.1 of Mormoops blainvillei. Lineage (NCBI taxonomy): Eukaryota > Metazoa > Chordata > Mammalia > Chiroptera > Mormoopidae > Mormoops > Mormoops blainvillei. The sequence goes on along the minus strand of PVJD01006176.1, from coordinate 38,846 downwards.
CCCCTGGGCTCTCATAACCCTCTTTCCTCCCTTTTCTCCTCCAGGCCTACGAAGAGTAATAGTAGGAATAACACATGCAGATACTGTGAAATGTCCGAAGCTCCAGCCAAAAAAGAATAGAGAAGAGTGAAGACGGCTGCTAGAGTTTTTGAAATTCTTGGAAATACTGCTCTCAATGGGAGGCATAAACCCACATGTGAAGGACATATTCGTAACAACGTGAGATCCAATTTCGAATGTGAAAAGGGAGACTATAAAGTTAGTTAAGGCAGAAACATTTGTCAGTTTAGGTTTTCCATAAATGTACTAAGAGTCTAAACTGCTGTCCTGAAAGTTTCTGCCTTGGTATTAATCTGAAGGCACTGAGCTTTGCATATAATTACTATGTAGAGAGGGCATCAAATTATCTTCAAATTGGAGCCCTGTCAAGCACAACAACAAAAAGAAACTGCTTTGAAAATTCTGTCTCTTCGATACATAATTGTAAGGAATCTATGTTAAATGGTCAACCACTGAAGAGAATTTATTATACGCATATAAACTCCTCTTTTTTTTTTTATTGTCCCCATTTTTCAATTTATGGATGCACTCAAAGACCCAAAAAGTACCAGGTCTTGAGCTTTCAAAATTCCATTACATTAAGAACAATTATTCTACATGGACAGAAAATTGAGGGGAAAAAGAGAAAATTTATATTAAAAAAGCTTCATATTAAGAATTATTATTTTCTATTTCTCTTCTAATAGTAGATAAGAAATTATTTCCTATCTCCCATAGACTAAGCAACATCAGATGACAAGACCAGTTTCTTGGGAAAGGAAGGAAGACCGGGAGCCTGTGACAAGCATACTGCCCTCCTGTAAATGCAGCCAACAGAACCAGGGAATGGCAGTTCTGGAGAGAGAAGTTGATTGCATGGTCCACTCCCTTGTGATTCTCCCCACCCCCGGAAATACAGGTGTATGTGTTTTCTTTATAAAGATTAGGCTGAAAAATTATATTAAAAAAAACAATTTTAATCACTGTCTTGCAAACTGACTTTATTATTTCCATATTCTTATTCTTATGAAAAAAAACTGGTCAAATAAATACTTAAAAGCTAACAGCAACAAAAACACAAGACCCTGCTACAGAGCCCGACCTACTTGGTTCAGTTGCAAACATTGTCCTACGTACCTTCCCACCCACCTGGGTCTGGCATCCTCTTCTCCCTCCAGAAATCCCCTTGCCCTAACCTACCCTTCTTCCCCAGGTATATGTAACTTCTGGGTCCCATTTACACAGAATCTGTTAGCTCATGAGGCTAGAAACCCTCTTTGTTGTTAACCCATGCGACCACTCCCAGGGAATGCATAGGTTTCCATGACATAGTTGTTAAAGATGAGAAAGTCTGTAAGACCCACACGACTCTTCAATTGTGGTTCTGAATCATGTAATAAGCATAAGGATGATATTTTTGAATAAAGAGGGCTTTCCTTCTTTTCTCTAATTGCATCATTTAAGCACCCACCTCCTCCACCTACTTGTAAGACCAACACTGCATCTGCATTTCCTTAAAAGGGAATATTTACCTATTAGACAAAGTGCTGCTTTCCACATGGTAAGGTTTTCTTTTTGCCGACCTTGAAGGGGAGCGATCCAAAAGTCTCTGGGTTTGAAATGCAGGGTGATTCAAACACTGTTCTGTCAGGTATCTTTCAGCTGGGTCCAACTTCAATAAATTCTTAGGAAATGAAATTAGGATTGGAAAGAACATTACAACATCAAATTTAATCTGTCTTTAAAAAGCCTTATTTTTTTAATAATAAAAGAAATGCATGGTCAGTGCAGCATGTCTAGCAAACACAGTTTAGTCCAAAAACATTTTTTAAAAAAGGACTACCTAAATCATCCACAATCTTACCTTTGCTGGCCTCTGGTGATATGCCCTCTCAGCCTCTTTTTGAATATCACGTATAATATTTTCTGGCTCATCTTATACACTTAAGTTTTGTATCCTGCACTTTTCACTTACTAATCAAAGACACTATTTACAGCATTACACCATTTTAAATATTTTTGGAATAAGTATATATTCACATGGAAGAATACACATTCTTCATCTGTTTCCTCTCCCCCTCTCTGGGGGCAGCCCATGTTACCAGTTTTCTGCACATCCTTCCATAGATACTCTGTACATATCTCTATCTGCTCCTTTTATTTTACCCAAATAGGAGCATATACACAATGGTATGCACTTCAGTTCTCTTTCCACTGGACATTAGATCTTAGGAGGTCATTTCATATCAGTAAACAGCTTTAAGTCTATGGATGTAGCTTAGGTTTTTCTTCTTTATAGCAATTCCCTAATGATAAAATTTCAGTTGTTTTCCTTCTTTTATTATGAACAATATTGCAACAAAAAACTTAACAACATGTTTTTAAATGACTATATAGAAGTTTGTGGTACGGACAGACCATGATTTATTTAACCAATCTCTTACTGTTAGACATTTAGATGGCTGTCACTTTTTACTATTATAATTAATACTGTGATGAACATCTGAAATCTTTGCATACATCCACGATCACTTTCATGGGATAAACCTCTAAACGTGGAACTGGTAGGTATGCATACTTCTAAGGATTATTTTCTGTGTGTTGCCAAATTACCCCCTAGGAAGTTTATCTCAAATGATACTCCTCTCACCAATTGAGAGTCTACCAATTTCCTGTCACGCTCATCAACAATAGGTATTGTCATTCTTTTTAGTATTTGTAAATTAGATATTTTAAAAGTGGTATCTCATAGCTATTTTAATTCATATTTTTGATTACTAGTGAGGTTGAGTATTCCTATCATATACTGAAATGTTCCCTTTGGGTCAGAATCTGGAAACCCAAGCCATTGCTTACATACAAATGGATTTACATTCATGTTGAGTCAGATACAACTCTAAAATTATCTCACTTCTTTCTTCTTCCTTATTAGAAAACAAAAACTGTGGAGCTATATAAAATGATTTTGGTCTCACTGGCAGTTAAAACAGTTAACATCAAAATGGTTTCAACTGCATGATACTAGTTAAAACAAAGGAAAGTTAGCCTCTGAGTAGTATTTTAAATTAGAAGTACACGTCACCTTTCAGAAGCCAAACATCTACTAGCGTTAAAGTGCTATTTTAATTTATTTAAGATTATCAACAATAGAAATTACTACACATACACACAAAGGCTTATTTTTACATTATGAATATAGCTGTTAATTTTCAAATTAATTGGAAGGATGAGGTCATTATGAGGAAAGCTTAAAACAATTTTTTAACTAAAATAGAACCCATATAATTATTGCAGCTATTCTTTAAGTTATTAAGGGCTTGGATTAATTCTGGAGACTTGTATCCCCACTAAAATGGCTCATATGTATAAAGAGATACAGAATGAAATGGCCATTTTAGATACTTACGTATGGACAAAATTTTCAAATCTGCTTTAGGGAAGTGGTATAGAGAATACATTTTTTCATGAAAGTGTAAATGTTACTATTTAGTTTTCAAATTCATTTTCAAAAACAACTAAAAGTCAAAAGGACTAATTCTGTTTATATTAATATTCAATAATAAAAAGGTAATATTAATCTTTGGTGACGGAAGTCAGAATCATGGTTTCCAGGAGTAGGGATGAGTGGAGTGTAGAGACTGAAAGGGGGGGGGTCATAATTTTCTATACCTCAGTTTGGGTGGGGTTATATAGATATGCTTACATTATAAAAAGTAGCTGAGATGTACACATAATTTATATACCTCATGAATATATATTTCAATAAAATGGTTTTTTAAGGTTCAGGAAATTTGCGGTTAAATATGTTAAATAAATAGGAATTAGACTGTTTAACTTCCAAACTGGTATAAATGCAGAAAGATTTAGTTATCTTTGTACTTTTCTCTGTGCTAGATTTTACCAGGTACCACACTGATGTTTGGTAATTACATTTGGTAATGATTTAACAAAGAAAGTTTAATTATTTTTAACTAAAAAGAGACAACGCAGAAAACATGAAATAGCATTTAACTAATTTCTTCTACTTTATTCTATTTACATTTTTAAAGTTATCAACTAATTAAGACACTGATAAATAAATACTGAGTGAAAGAACATATTGATCAAACCCCAACTGATTTAAGAGATAATTTATGCTTAATTAACCTGAAAGAGTCTTGGGGGTTCTTTTTTTAATAGCATCTCTCAATCTCTGTTCAGAAGAACACTAGTGCTGTGGAGTTTTGTTTTGTTTTTTTTAAGTAGTCAGTATTTAATTAAATTTGGGAAATGTTGTATATGACAGAATTGCTTCTTTGCTGTGGGATTTCTGAAAGCCTTTATAGGTTAATGAATATTGGAAGTGTCTACGAAAGGTTTTATGGTATGTGGCCTTTCTCAAAGGCCACGCTCCCTCCCCCACCTCTGCCCCCACGCCTATTTACAGTGTTCCTTGGCACACAGATTAACATAGTTTAAAGCATAGCAAAGTTCTGAGGGCACTGCTCAGCAATTTCCAACTGTGCTAAGTATGCCTTTAAAGTCTCCGTGCACAGTGTAACCACCTCTGATTTTGATGGTTGTCTGAATGGGCATAAAATAAACCTGATCCATTAACAACTGTTTTTTGAAGGTCTACTATCAAAAAACCAGCACTTGTTTATGTACTGGCTGGCTCTAATAAAAGCTGAAGAAATATGGAAAAAAACAAACAAACCGGTTCTCACTCAAGGGGCTGACTCTGCCTACTAGGGAAGAAAAACATGAATAAAAAACTGTGAGATTGGCTTCAGCAATCCAGAGAAGGAAGACCTTCCAGACAGGGACACTAGCAACAGCAGGAGCACTCAGCCATGGTAGAAGAAGTAGGGTCAATTATCTGTGTCAAAAGAAGAGCCAGAAAGAGCCAAGTCTGGGAGAGAAGAGGCCAAGCTAAAAAAGGAGCAGAATTAGGTTCGCTGGTAAAATAATCTTATGGGAGGCCTTAACTATTGTGTAAAAATGTCAGAATCTCTTTTCTTTCAACATTCATTTTAAGATGTGTTTTAAAACCTTATGCCTGAGCCCCTCTTGAGTACTGAACAATTATTTATTATTTATATTTAGATTGTCATTATTCTGTCAATTTTAGGAATAGAATTTAGGTATCTCACAGTCCTGTCTAGATGGAATGTTGTAATACCAGATACTGCTAATATTTTCAATAAATTCCATGTCCTTTAACATGATATAGTCCCCCATTATTCACCATTATACATCTAATAACAAAATATTTAATTCATAAAAGCAGGCTATGGTCACAATTAAAACACAAGAGAACCCACAAACCAAAAGAAATTTCCTACAAACATCAACTTGTCCCACCTTCATTAAGTCGAGTAAAACGCTGTTTAAAATTCCAAGATATCTTCTTTCCAATGACTGAGGATGGTTAACAGCTGGAAACTGAAAGAACAACGTGACAGGTGTGTTGTTAGCACACGGGGAAGGTATATGTGTGTGCACGTACTGTCACTGCTGTAGAAGGTAACAGCCGAATAGAAGTTTTTGCCCTAGTGCTGATCAATAAATTTATTTCATGTGTATATTATTTTTGGTGTCTATGTATTTGAGGTATGGATTAATAGAATTGGGTGTTAAATAACAGGAAAACTCACAGGTGAAAGATGATACTTAAATCTTCTTAGACAATACCGAAGCATGCAAAATGAACCAAAATATAAATATTGGGAACTGTATTTATACAGTATTGCCTACTTATATAGATAATACAGTTTATACAGAACTTCTCTGTTTATACAGACAATTGTCTTTTTCACAACAAGGAATCATTTACTCCTAAAAACTAGAGAAGTAAAAAAAAGAGAAAAAGACAGAGAGGCCAGTACCTGAAAGGCCACAGAAGTACAACAGAAATAATGAATTCAGACACACATTCTATTACTGCTTTTAATGTACTCTTTTAATGACCTGTTTTCAATTCCTTCCTTTATGAAGTTGGAACAGAAGGCAAACAGGTTCCTGAATTAACAAATGCATTTTTAAATAAAATGAGGGGAAGAGGTCAAGCTTATTTGAATGTTCTATCCTTCCCTCTGCCAATTCACATTTCACAGTATCTAAGTGCATGGTAAAGTATTAGCCCAACTCCATGAACTCCCTCCCAATGGGAGGGCTACTCTGCCTTCAATACATATTTTCTTTATACCAACATAATAACATTTCACTGTACTGAAATCCCCAAACATGCTAAATGAGTGGATGGGAGGACTGGTTTTGTGGGAAACTTCAAACAAGGCATTTAGGAGTGATTATGACCTCATCCCCACACTGTGCCAGGTAGGGCAGGAGAGAGAATATGGGTAAGACCTAAACCTTGCACTCAAGTGCTCTTCAGTTGGGCAGGAAAGCAATCAGTACTGAACTGCACGGCCATAAATTCCACTTGGGGCTCACAGAAGGGAGAGACTAAGGTGGTTTGCAGCTGTAGAAGAAAAAAATCCATAGCTCATTTTTGAGCTAGGTTTTGAAAGATAAGAAAAATGTGAGGATGGAGAAAAGTAGGACAGCATCTTCTACATAGAGGAAGTAGAAGAAATACCATGAGTTTAATTAACACAGATACCAAGGCAATAAGCGAACACTGATTTCTGAGGAAAGTGATGCTACATGAGGTATTTTAGCAATTATCATTCTTCTTATTTTAGAAATGAGGGAAGTGATGATCAGAAAGTTCAAATAATTTGTTTGAGGCAAGTCACACAATTAAAAAGCAAAAGAACTAGTATTTTGCCCCCAAGTCTGTGGTCCAAACCCACACTCTTTCCAAACCTAGGTGCCTCTCCTCAGGGAGACAGAGGTTCCTTTGGGTGTTGTCAGAGCATTAATTATTAGCCCAAAGACAGAGAGAGAGAGATACCTGTCTTGCTGTGATAAAAACTATGCTGGTACATCTTAATGAATATTTTGTTTATGAGGTTTATCTTATGTTACCAGATACTCCTTCCTTTTTTCCCCTCAGAGTAACATTTCCTTGAGAAGAAATGCTGAAAGTCAAAAGATATTAGAAATATTATGATAAAAAATGACCAACCAAACTCCAAACTTAAAAAAAATTTGTGCGCTTTTGAATGAAAACTACCATTCTAGTATGAACTAATTCAACAAATAACCAAAACTCAAGCACAGAAGTTTAAAACATATCCCATTCTGTAGGTCTTTCTTTTTCTTTCCTTCCCTTCTTCCTCCTTTCTTTCGCCCTTCCCCCCTCCTTTCCTCCATTCCTCCCTTCCTTCTCCCTTCTTTCTTTCCCTTCCTTCCTCGGCCAATGAGAGCACCTCTTTACCAAGCACTTACTATGTGTCAGGCACTGGGCTGCGCATTTTACATATAATGTTTAATTTTCACAATGGCCCCACCAGGTGGAACTCCTATTATCATCACTTTATACACGAAGAAACAGAGGCGCAAGAAACTTGCCTAGGGCTATTCATTTAGTACATATGGAGCCAGGTTTTGAGCCCCACAGTCTAACTCCAGAGTCTATGCCCTATACTATGGGAGAGCAATTGTTACTTTTTCAAAATAATGCACACACCATTAGCGCGGCATCTTGTTCATTTTCTAATCTCTACATAACTAAATCAAAATACAAATAATACCAGACTAGTTATCGGTGAGTCCATGTTATATGGCTCTTGCAGGTCACACAACCCATGTGCTTAGCTATCTGTTTCAAACATTCTCAAGGAAAATGATAAAGGAAGACTGTCCTTCAAAAGATGTTGTTAAACCTCCAAAAAGATTAAACTAACTTAGCTAAAACACCACAAACACTTTAAGACTAAAATGTAAAAATATTAAGGTCTATAAAAATCAAAATGTCCTGGAAGGAGCAATTTCTCTGAAGGATATTTATAAGCAGTGTTGTCACATGCTCTCTAGCATTTTACAGATAACACTGTTCAGTGAGCAAGTCTGTGAACAAACAGGACCATAGACGAATGAGGAAAAGATAGCCTTCATGTAGCCTATCTAATCCAAATGCCACTCATTCTTCTACATCCATTTCAAATTTCAAATTCTCCACAAATCGGTGTCTTGTGAATGCAGCCAAGTATGATTTCTAACTTTCAAGAGTGTTTTGCACTCTCATGGTCTCAACCATATTAGGATGTATTAGAAAACAGTACAATGTAGTAAAGAATGTGGTACTTTATTATACACCATGCTTAATTATAAACTGTATTGTTTTCTAATTATTTCATGCACAGACATTTTAACTCTTCAGCTAGTTTTGTAAGTTATCAAGGCCAGGTACCACGACAGGCCTGTTTACACTCTCTTCAGGGAATCTCGCATAAGAGCCTCTTCAACCAGGCAAAGAACAAGGCAGCCAGCAGGCAAACGCTTGATGGGCTAGATGTCAGTGTTAAAATCCTGAAGTCAAATATTCAATCATTTAATGCTACTCAATCCAGTAGGCACTATTCTAGGTATGCTGCAAATATAATGGTGAACATGATAGTTCGCTTCCTCAAGGAATTGTTGGTCCAGTGAGGATACATTCTTGCAAACTGGCTGTTTAAAAGAGACTGCAGTGAGTGAGTGCTGTGAGAGAAATGACCGGGGTGCTACAGGAGCACAGAAGGAGGAGTCAGTAGTTCCTTTGGAGGAGTCTAGAAGGGCTTTACCTGGGGGAGGCCATTTGACATGAGTCTAGGGGATGGAGGAGGAAGAGCTTTCCAGAAGTGGGGTGAGCACTGGGAGCATTATAGAAATGAAAATACAGCAATACTGAAGCAATGTGTCAAGGAAATGGCGAGGAGGTCAATGTGGCTGCAGAGGCAAAGGGGTGAGAAGGGATGGGAGATCAGGTTGGAGGGCTAGGAGCCAGGGGTTCTTATTGTTCCCCCAAGGGAGTTTAATTGTACTCAACAATCCTGTAGGGGCTTTTAAACACAAAGGAGATGATATTAAATTTGCGGTTTGAGGCAATGTGAAAAGACTGAAGTGAAAAGAGAAAGTTGGAGCAATCAGTTTGGGAGCAGCTGTCAAATAGTTCAGGTAAAAGGTATAAGAGTGAAAGCAGCATTAGAGATGGACAGAAAGGAAATATAGTTGCACTTAAGTGATGACAACACAGATTGGGTCAAGCGCTCATTCAAATACTCATTAACTCCCACCAGATGTGTTGGGCTCTGTGTTAGATGTTGGAAATACAGTGATAAAACATGATTTCTGCCCTTGGGGAGCTTATAGTCTAGTGGTTGAGAACTAGACAATTAATAATTAACAAGTAAACAAAATAATCCCATACTATGGTAAGTGCTTTGATGGGGAAAAAAGGGTGCTATGGAAGATAATACAATAGAAAGGAGGTGGGTGTAGTGTGTTGGGGGATCAGAGAGAGGGGGCATTCTTGGAGCTGAAACTTATAAAGTGAGAAGGGGTCACGCAAGGGACCTTTACTGGAAAGTACCTTTACTGGAAGGAGGCACAAGTCTCAAATTCATGAAGTTAGAAAAACCTTGGAATGCTTATGAAAGTCAAAGAAAAAGAAAGGGAAGTGTGGTGAGAGTATGGAGAGGGAAGGGAAGGAAGAGTGGTATGAGCTAGTCATGGGGTTAGAAGATCTTGGATCAGGCAAGGTGTCATAAGCTATGGGAAGGAGTTTGGATATATTCTCAGTAAAACAGGAATTCATGAATTATGAATAACTTTATGTCTGAATAAGTTTTCTTTTCTGCTAGACTGAGGGTGAGTCCCACCCAATCTCATATCTTTAGCATCTAGTATGACAAATGATTAACAACTGTTGAACTATGTGCACCCTAATTTATGGTCATAATTTGGCTAATTTTTGGCCTACAAAAGCAAAAATAAAAGAAGAAAAGAGAAACTTGCTGGAGGTAAGAGATTTGGAAGAGACGAGAGAAAACAGGAAGGAAATGAAAGAGAAAATCTGCATTTCTGTTCACTCTCCTTTGCATTCGGGAGTGCGTGCTGTGTCGGATACTCATGTGTGAGGAGGGGTGCTTTTCAAAGTGAAGTAAACTCAGGTCCAGAAAGTCAAAGGAAGAAACAATGTGTTTTGCAAATGTCAAGAGAACATGTTTTGAGTATTCACTTAAGAGAAAGAAAGGAGTGGTGATGAGCTTATCTGATAGTTCTCACAATGGCCACCACCAATTGCCATATTGGCCCAAGCAGGGTAGTTGACAACTAAAAATGTAGTTTTAGGGGTAGATGAAAGAGAGGAGCGGCCTATAACTGGCCACTGTCATAGGGTGCTTTTGCAAGCCGGTTGTCCCTCTTTTGGGGAAAGTTTATATATATACTTTACATATATGCTAAAAAACAAACAAAAAAATATATATATACACACGCAAATATAAAGATTTTATTTATTTATTTCTAGAGAGACAGGAATGGAGGGAAGGAGAGAGGAAGGGAAATATCACTCAGCTGAGAAACATCGATGTGTGAGGGATACATCAACTGGTTGTCTCTCGCACACCCCCAACTGGGGACCTGGCCCGCAATCCAACCATGTACCTTGACCAGGAATTGAACCAGCGACCTTTGGGTTCGCAGGCTGGCACTCAATTCACTGAGTCGCACCAGCCAGGGCAAAAGTTTATATTTTAAGACCCTTTTTAATATATTCTGAAAAGTTTTGTACAAAGTTAGCAAGTTTAGAAAAAGCTTTCCAAGGCAATACACTAGTGTGAGGAGAAGACTTGATGTTTCACTCTCAACAGACGAACAAGAAATAGACAGTAGAACAGCACCTTTAAATCTGTGAAATGTTAAGTATTCATAGTCTTCCTCAAATCACTACAAATGTTTGCTCAAATAAGCAACGGCTATTTATAAATTTTTTATATTTTGGGGGGATGCTTAATATTTTGGATAAAGAAACATTCTGAGATAACTGAAGTTTAGAATATAGTAACATATACACTAGAAAAGACTGAAAATGTGGAATGTGCAAATTAGGAAAAACATAAGCAGCTCACACTTTTGAATTCAAGCCACTTTTTAAAATTCACAAATACTATATAAGATTCAAAAATAAAATATTATAATGGGGACTATAAACACTGTAATGAGAAAGGGAATAGCTAAGCATTTCCACTGCGTAATTAACAATACTGCTGTACTGATTCCATTTTGGTTTTTAGCAACGCCTCTTACCCGGAGCCCATGGAAGCGAGGATTACTGTAGAAGAGTTTCATCTGCTCAGATGGAAGTGGTCCCAGCACCTTCTGAATAGTAAAAAGTTGGTCAATTTCACTTTCTCCAGGAAATAGAGGCTGTCCGTCGCTAAGCTCTCCAAGAATACAGCCCACTGACCACATATCTACGGACTTTCCATAGGGAGCTCTGGAAAGCAAAGGGAGAGATTATCTTGGCAATTGAAGAAATACATTTTAATAATTTCCAAGTTATTTTGAACAGATTAATGATTCAAAGTACATTTATATATTTAAGAAATTAAACAGTGCCATGTGGAAGAAAGGGAGGTTATAAAAATAGGAACTATGGATATTCAAGTAAAAATTCAGAACACAAGTGAATAAATCTATGCTAATAAAACCATCAGTTTAATAACAATTTAGACAGTATACAGTAAGTTGAAATCTATTCACGTCTGGGTATATTTTGAACATAAATATCTTAAACCTAAACACAATGCACACGTCTGATAACACCTCACTTGGGGAATAAAATGCTCCCAAGAAATTTATCTTCTAGCTCAGCAATTGTCAACTCCTGGCAGACATAAACTAATTACTAACATTCTGTGGCACACCAAAAATATATATTTTTTACTGATCTGACAAAAAATAGCTATAATTTTGATTGATTTACAAAAATAATAATAATAATTACCTACCCTATTGCTCCAAAGTGACTTTTTTAAAAACCAGGTATCCATACTTGTATATAAGGATTTCTTGTACCAAGAATTAACCAATCAGACACAACCTTATTAGGCAACATGACCAGTAGGATGAAACTCTATTATATGACCTATAAGTTTATGGTTCAAGACAGGACATTCACACCGGACGGCTATTGTTCTGTTGGCTGTTGTCATTTTTTAATTTAACAGTCTCAGGGAAAAGAGGTCAGTGCCCCTGACTAAATAGTCAAGTATATTGCATGTTTTAAAAATCACTGTTCTAGGTAATTATCCTTCAGGTCTCTACATGTCAAAAAGTTACATCTTATCCATTTTTTTTGAGTTCAGTCTATTAAAATGTACTGACTTTGTCTTCTTAAACAACAAGCACTGAATATTATTTAACCTTAGACTGTACAGTCAATTTCTAATGGTTGAGATGGTGCTAAACTATTGTACAATTTACTTGACTCTATTTGTACTCTATAAATGGGGCCTTATGATAGCAATTCCCCTGAAAGAATTTTTTGCATTATTTAGGGTTTTAGCTCTCTTCTAAGATATGAGTTTACTGTTATTAATAAATGAAGGTTATACACAAGAATCTGGGTATTGCCAAAACACCATTATATGTATACCCCAATATCTAATACCTTAATTCAAATTATATATGGGAGATTAAATAAGAAATTGTATTTTCTTTAGTTTCAAACATAAATAATCTAAGCTTTAAGAAGGGTAAGCCAAAATAAAATAGCTGCAAAAATTGAATAAAATTTTACAATACCATAATGATATAGTAGTAGTACAAAACTTTTAACAAACATTCTAAATTAAAGCACTGTTAACACCATACAGAATATGCTTCTAGGACAATAAATCGCTGAATGATAAGTTAATATTTTATCTAATTTCCTTCCCAGAAAAACCTAAGAACCATACTAGGAAACTCCTTTTGGGGGAGTAGCTTGTTGGGGAGGGAAGGATACTGATCTTTCTTTATACCCATGACAGAGAAAACTTGTGCTAGATGGAGAAACCTATGAAAAATCTCCACATAACCAGAAAATCTCTATATGCCACTCCGCATTATTTTTCTTCTGTCAACTGATTTGAATAATTTATAAGCTGAAACTATTTTGAATGTCAAAGACAAAGTCTTGAGAATGTACAAAAATGTAAATTCTTAATCTTAACCAAATATCAACTGATATCAATGGAATTTTTACATAAATAACATGCTTCTTCAACTAGTATTGATACTTGCAATTATTAATTAGCGATATTCAATTTGGATCAAAATAGTTGGAATCCTCATCTACTTTGGATACTTTCCACACATAACTGTAGTTTTCTGATAGGTATTGTTAGGCAGCAAATACTCTCTGAAGTTTTGCAATAAGGCTGTCCTCAGAATTATTTTGTTGGGGCCAACTTATACAGAAAATCATATTATAATGAGTCCTTCTACCATACTTGAATCCTCGGGTGGGGTTCTATGAATGATCTAATTTATATTCATTTCTTCTTTGGCAAACACTGTCCAGTAAATTCAAATTATAATCCCTCCCAAAAGTAATGGGCTATGCATCCCAGGGAGTCCAGACATAGGTACACAGACGGAACAGGTAAAAATAGCCTCCGTGGACATCTACATTCTTAATGTGAAAGATTATTAACAAAGATGGCGGCAATGATCCACCCCCTATTTCCATACATCTCCCACTTTGTAATGTGACCCTACCACTCCTCCCATCAAGAGGTGGAATTTATTTCTCTAGCTCTTCAATTAGGGTCTGACCATGTGATGTACTTTTGCCAATGAGGCAAAAGACATGCAAACAGAGGCTTAAAAACTACTTTTGGTTTGCAGTTTGCACTAATGCTGTAGGGAGTTCTTCTGTTATCACACAAAGAAACTTGGACTAGCCTACTGGAGGATGAGTCCCCATGGGGCAGAGATGGTCTGTCCCAACTAAGGCCCCATAAACCAAATGGCCTCCAGATGACCCACAGACTGACTGTAGCTACATTAGCAACTTCAATTGAGACCAGCAGAAAAACCATCCCGCTGAACTCAAATTGTTGACTCCCTCAAATCACCGGCACTCAAAATCATGAGCAAATAAAATGGTGTTTTGTTTTATGCCATTAAGTGTTGGGATGGTCTGTTATACTGGAATAGGTAACTGGCACTTAATTAATTGACATTCTTATTTTTCATAGATGATCCCAGAGCTAATGATATAGGGTCAGCAGATATGCATATGTCATTCCATGTGGGAAAGGAACTCACCCAAGTAAGAGTTCTGGGGACCGATACCACCTGGTGGCCACATACTCTGTATAATTAGCATTATTGCCTTCTGATAGATTCCGAGCAAAACCTGAAAAAGAGCAAAGTCCAAAGGTGTAACTTTGAACAAGAAATAATAATTTCATGTTGGCAAAATATTTTGGTGCTAGCAATATTTTAAAGGAACATCAAAACATAATGACTGGTATTGATGGGCTGTTTATTAATAGTATCCTTGTTATTTTAAAAGGTTAGTCCACTGTTCACATGTCAATTAAGAATGTGTATTCGCTAAAAAACCAGTCTTCCCCTATGCTAAAGAAATCCATGTTTTCAAAATTATCACATGCTTTAATAAGCATTCAGAGTATATTTTAAAAATAGTTCTCCCAATAAATACAAGTCTTGGGAACAAAATGAAGTCCTACAAAAGACAAGAAGTAAAAGCTAAACTAATGATTTAAAGAGAGTCACTATATTCTGCTATGTGGGACATTCATGGTATTTGTATATCTACTGTTGCTAATCAGTTCTAGCCATTATATAAACAAGTAATGGTTGGCAATGATGAAAACAAAGCAGGCAAAAATTATTTTCATCTCCTAATGTGACTGAAAAGCATATAAAAAGGTATCTTAATTACCTTACGGGCTCTATTACTACTTCCCACCAAAACCCTTTCAAAAGGTTTTTGGGTCACAAAATAAACCAGTAATTACCCATCTAACTCACCAAAAACAATGTGGATTCACTGTGAATAGCTACAGAGAACCAGAACATTAAAATTAGGGGTAAAAATTAAGGTGTGTATCAGTTTTGAAAAATGGAAAATAGTATTAAAATGAATCAGTAAAAAGTAAAAACAGCAGCAAGAAACAAAACAGTAACTTCAGTTAATCAATACTTCTTTGTAAGACACATTTTGAAGAAATATTAGTACTTTGGAATGGGTTCTTCCAGCTAAACCAGAAGCTACACGATCTAGGAGGGAAGGCAATTAGGAAGTCCTTCTAGGGGGTGCCCAGGGCACCGTGGTGCTGCCATGTGGAACTTCAGACCATTTAAAACGGTCCTTTCTTGAGATGGTACTAGACCAGGGATATTCTTTTCCTATTACTAGCCATTCTACAGGCATCTTTTATATTTTGCTTTACAAATTTCAGTAACCAACCCCATAGTTCATGGATGCACAATAAAGGGTATATGAAGTACACAAAGTCTCAGTACTTGGTGGTTATCAAATTATGGCCAGAAAGTAAAAAAGAGATATTATTCCTGAAAATCATCAAGCTTAAGGAAGTACTAAAAATGCCATGATCAAAATCATTTAAACGCAGTGTTCGGTATTTTCTTTTTATTCTTCTAAGCACTTCTTAAGATGTTCAGGATACAGCAGGACTCTTCTCTGCAATAGTCCTTATCATAAAGTATGAAGAAAATTAAGTTCTGTAAAACATTCTTCCTTAAGCAAGCAGGTTTATAATATTCGATTATTTGAAAACACTGAGTAAAAACAACTACACATACTTCCAATTGCTACACTGGACAAAATCGGTTCTAAAAGAGAATTCTTGGAATGTTTCCATGTCTCACTTGTATGCTCCATCTCCTACATAGTAATCTAACTTTTGTTTACAAAAGGAAAAGTCTTCTCATTTGTATGGAGATTTACATTGTATGTGATTATATTTGAATATCTGAAAAAATAACATTAAAAAAATCCAATTTATTTTTCAACATATGGATTAAACAAAAGTATAATTTAAAAAGTGACTCACGACAAATACTCTATATTTTGAAAACTTTTCTGCATTATTTTAATTTAAATGCTTTAAAAGTGTTTAATACAGCGTTTTATACATGGAAACAATACACAATTTTCTACCAGAAGAGAATACAACTCAAAAACTTCCTTACACATTTGATCAGGAGCTGGATCAATTACTAACCTCATTCTTTGAACATTTAAAGAGAACAGAATTGTTCTAAAAATGTCTTTTGACCTCATAGATATGTAACTTCTGCATTTACACCATATACATGTGTGCATTTACATAGGCATATTTTCATTGTTTATGATTATGCCTAAAACAATTTTTATCAACATTTAAAATAAAAAAAATTTTTTTATCCTACTCAAACCAGGAGGTCACAGTGGTATTTCCTAGAAAACTATCTGGTGTCTTAAGTGCCAGACTTATGAATGTATTCGCATGCATGTATTTGCTTTGAATTCTCATTAAATAAATACTGCATGATGAACTTTAAAAAAGGATAGTAATCCAGAGCAAAGAGAGAGTAGTGGTCTCCCTGCAATCAATTTTTTCAACATATGACCCAATAGAATGCTCCTCTGCTACTTTAAGTCAAAACATAAAAAATACTTTCAATATGCCTGTAAAAGCTACCTATGTGGTATAGTGACTTAATTCTCTACAGTAGTTTCCCCTTCACAGGGGCTATAGCCCAAGACCCCCACCCCCAGTAGATGCCTGAAACCACAGATAATACCGAACCTATATGTGCTATTTTTTCTTATATATACATACCTTTTCACGTAAAAGGAGCATTTTACAGCTTCTCTTGCACTTTGGGGTCATTATTAAATAAAATAAGGGTAATTTGAACACAAGTACTGGTGTACTGAGATAGTCAATATGATAACTGAGACAGATACTGTGATTCACATCCCAGGCGAGACAGAGCAGGAAAGCATGGGACTTCATCACATTACTCAGAATGGCACAATTTAAAACTTATGAATCATTTCTGGAATTTTCCATGACATATTTTTGGACCTCGGCCGACCATGGGTAACTGAAAGCACAGAGAGTGAAACTGCATATAAGGGAGGACTACTGTACTTAAAGGGTTGAATTTCTGTTTAACTTACCGAAGTCACACAGTTTCAAAACATCATTGTGGCTGATTAAGAGATTTTCTGGCTTTATATCTAGAGTATCGAGATTAAAAAACAATTATTTAAAAATGTCCCACATACCACTGATTGACACTGTTAGATCACTATAACAGCATCTAACTAGAAATATCCAGAATAATTTGAACAGAAACCGGTGGCAGTGAAAAGCAGAGTAACATATTTTATGCTGCTACATAAAAGTTTCAAATAATTTCCTTTTGAGGAACATACAAACCACAATTTCAAAAATATTTTCCCTTTAAAATTTAAAGGCATTAATTGCACCCCGAAAGGAATTTAAGAATGATTGAATCTAGGCCACCACATTTTAAGAAACAATTTTTACTTTATAAAATACTAAGAACACAAATTCTTAGAGCTACAATATAAAATGCTTAGATCCACAAGATACCTTAAAAGCACATACAAGAGTAAACACCTAGTATTATAGTTATTGGAGGGAAAAAACATACAAGATACATTTTCTGTTACGATTTTCTATGTAATTTCTACATTTACATATCTCTAGCTTTTCTATGTGGTTCACAATTATAAATGTCTAATTCTGAAGCTATATTGAATGAGTCAAGAGAAGATTCTCATTTTTTCCATGGATTTTTGAAGATGTGGTGGGAGTTGAGGAGTAGAAATACAAAGAAGATGCAGTTTAATTTACCCCCTTGGGAGGCATCCCACAATAGCATTTTTAGAGTATCCATCCTCTATATCATATGGTAGAGGTGAAACTAGAGAAAGGAAAGAGGGAGGAGTAAAATCTGTAGATTTCAGAATCATGATTTCTACTGCTAACTCCCAACCATCCATTCACTGCACACTTAACGAAATCACTGTATCACTATGGAAATGCAGCTAAATCAGTTCCTTATTAATATCCTCAAACTGCATAATATTGACTGTTATTTTACCCTAGACACCAGATTTTCAGCTGACCTGGACATCTATCCAGGCCACCCCTGCAAAGATAACTGCTATGAAAGTCAAATACAAGAGAAATATCAACTGTCTCTTTCTAGAAATAATAGGAGTGGGCATTCTTAACAAGCTATTCTTAAAGTGAGCCTATTTTTAAAGGGATATCCTTGTATCTGTGATAGGTAAATTAAAATGTAGCATTCACTTATTTGATAATTCAAAGAAAAAAAACTGAATATAGCAACATTTTCTGACAAACCTTTTAGCAAATCGTTTAGCTTCATTATTGTATCTATTTGTGTCCCACTATTGTAAATAGTGGGAATGCAAGAGGGATTATCAAAATATAAATGGTGTAGAGTCAAAGATGGTGCTCAGAAAGTAATTTCCCTTTTATTGCTATAAACTATGCAACTCATGGCAATAAAGGATAAAATAAAACAGTTGACAGAAGTACAATCATGGCCTTTTGTCAGGTTGCTCATGCTAACAACCTGCAAAAATGGGCACTTTTCAGTAACAGGTAGGAAAAATTAGGAGTGAAGGTACAGCTGGAGATCTTGGTCTCCAAGGGAATGAGCAGCGACTGTCA